>LTAE01000876.1:38602-67971 GCA_001647135.1 Pontederia paniculata
TATTTAGCGAGAAAAAACTTTACTCGCTAAGGTCGGGGAATTTCGTCCGGCAAAACATTTCGACGCCCATTTACTCGCTAAATGCTCGGTAAAGTATTTAGTGAGTAAATAGCGATTAATTAGCGGGTAATTCTTTACTCGCTAAAAGCATATATTCTTGTAGTGTGATGCTAAGTTCATTTGCATGAAGTTTAATTGAATAAAACTCAAGTTCTAACCATACTCTCAATGTCAAATGCAGCTTAAGGAAAATGAAAATATACGCTGGGGGTTAAGGGAAATGAAATTATCATCGTTAAGGAGTTTAATCCTCCGCTTTTATTTCAAATCTTCTTAAGAAGAAAATTGCATTTCCTAGTACATAGTGTGTAACATCCCGAACCCTAAAATGACCCAACATGGACTGTGTCCGTTCTGGGTACGGGACTTGTTGCGCATATAACACGAGAACGATGAAACCTAAGGACAACACAACAGTGCTCATATGTGATGTGGGTCGTGTTATCTCAAATTGAACTATAGGTCAAACACGGATCGTGTCCTCAAAGGACGCGGGCCACGCTACACCAACGTGGTAAGTTTTAATCATCACCGAATTGGAAGTAGACACATTTAAATTCTAATGCACTCCTATATAAATCCCTAACCACAAATTAAAACCCCTTAAGACCTTAGTTGTTTTGCCCTAGGCGCCAGGTATCTCATCTCTCCTCTCATACTCTCTCCTAGGCGTTCTTTTGGCTTCATCCTTAGGATTTGCACCAAGAGAGGTTGACGGAGGATGATGACACGTGGAGGAGGGAGAAGGCAACAACGCGCGAAACGAGGAGGAGCGAGAATGATGATGTTCATGAGATGAAATATGAGATAATTCTCTCAAGAAAATATTGTGATTAGGATCATTAAAGAGAATCGATAATTGGGTTCTAACAGATTATTGATGACAATTGAGAAAGGTTTTCATTAGATTAATTTCATGTTAATTAGATTCCTATTATTCTCGAAGATTGAGAATTTTTCTAATGCAATTAGCCTTTAAATATAATAATTAAATGAATAATACGTATATGGACATGGGTCATGTTCTCCCATTACACGGTCCGCGTCTTCGATATCAACATGACTCGTTAGGGATGGACTGCATCACGATGTAAGTCATGTCCACTGTAGAGAAGTAATATTTTAATCGCCTGAAATAGACAGTGTGTCGATCTGACATGGTTCATGTTCTCGGGAGAACGGTTGTGTCAACCCTTGACGTCGGTTGCTTTGACCAAAACTAACACACCCTTAGGAAACAGACCACGTGTCGTAAGGACACAGTCCTTCTCCTAGGAATTCTATATTAAAGAAGAAGAATGGACCGTGTCATTTTTTGATGCGACCCATGACATTCCCAAAGAAAAATAGGAGAATAACCCTATAACGAAAAATGGACCGTGTCGCCTTCGAACATGATCCGCATTCTCACCTATAAAAGTCCCATGATGTTCAAAACGACTGTGTTTGTCTGAGGAACATCGCCCGACCTGAGAGACAATATGTGTCGTGTCGTTGATGACATGGGTCGTGTCTCGAGATACCTCATGCTATGTTTGTATGATTGGTTAAACTTGATTGAGGTACGACTAGTGTATCCTCACGTATACTTAGCATAATAGGTAATAAGAAATAAAAATATGTTATGATGTGTTTGAACTTATGCATTAAGAGGATGGTCCCGACGGACTGAGGAATCTATCCCTAGTGTTACTAGATTCCTTCAAGAATCACTAAGTCCCATATGGACTACTGTTCATGAATTTTACATGGGTTAGAGAGATACCCCATGGCATAGCTAGCTATAATAGCGTCGGATTTTCGTGAATCTTCTTGCACTGGTAATCACTTGATTGAAATAAAAAATTATGCTACACAAAATGAAGTAATATAAATTGTATAATGAACTAGGCCTGAACATAATGATATGTTGTACACTATAAAAGTTAGGTGCAACTTATGTTCTTATCTTTATTACTGAAAAAATAGAAAGAATTTATAAGCACTCATTCCCTCACATGTCTTCAATGTTTAAAGATTGGAAAGAAAAGATTTGATTCATTCATATGTTAACTTCTAATTATTGTTCTCTTTCATATGATCTTTACATATTGGATGTCACAGCTCACGAGTTCTCCTTTGCGAATTTAATTCCACAGGTAATCTAGATGCCTAGCAGATATCAATGGCGGTGGTGATGATGATGATGATGATGATGATGATGATGATGATGATGATGATGATGATGATGATGATGATGATGATGATGATGATGATGATGATGATGATGATTTGCTAGCACATGAAATAAGATCCTAGTCGAGTCTTGAGTTTAATATAACAAAGAGGATGATGAACTCTCAGTGTTTTATTTTGATTTAATATTTTATGTTAATTTTTTATTGAAATTGATGTAATATATTTTTTATCTTTTTAGTTGAAATAATATTTTAGTTTGAAGAGTTATTTTATATTATGATGACCTGGTAATTGGTCAAAGTTAAATAAAAAATGTAAGGTCATAGTGTCATATTTTGTTAGAAGACGAGGTATAATTTTGAGAACGTAAGGCAATACTTCTTGTATGCTTGTTTCTTATTCTTTCTCTCACGAGACAATCTCGGCTCAAGCTGATAGTTGTCGAGCTAGTACAAGTAATTTTGATTATATGTGTCAACCCTAGTAATTTTGATTTTAAAAGATAAATGTCGTGTCGTCGATCTATATGACACTACCAATATGGATTTTGCTACATTCCTTAAGCATCCTTTAAAAAAATAATTAATGATGTATTTAGTAATTTTATCAACATTTTGGTCTTTTAAGAAATATCAGTGTCAAAAGAAATTTAGAATGATGAAGCATTTTCCTACAGATAGAGTGGTAGGCCCACCTACTTACCTCTACGCCTGTTTCATACTCTTATATATATTACAACTTGGTCTGGAGAACGGAAATAAAGAATAGACAAATAAAAAGATACCTGCTCCTAAAGGACCATATGAATCTGGGGAAAAGCTGATCTGAATCCAATTTGGTTGTTCTGCACGTCTTAACTTCATCACTCAAAACAATTAATATACACGAGAAGAGTTGTGCAACTATCTTCCTCCTCGCCTTCTTAACAAACCATACAAATATAATTTGTTTCACCATCGAAATGGATCGTAAAATAACTTGTGTTGCAATTTTGTATGTGGATCCACTTGAACTGACTCGTAAGTTTATATATGTATATTCAAATATTTTGTCATGCATGACAAGTAAAGTCTTGCTATCGTCTGTTTCCTTCGTTAATTTTAAAGTTGTGCACTTAATTTAACAGCGTCGTCACGCATGCTTGAAAACACAGTCTCATAAAGCTTAGAATATTATAAGAAGGAAAAAAATGAGCACATCGATTCCAACTTCCAACACCTCACAAACTTGTACCAACCAATTAGAATTAATTGAAGAGATGATAAAAAGGGTCAACGCTAAGCCCATATAAAGCCTTCTCCACTTGGATCCTGCAGGTTGACCATTGGATATGGAGTTCCTTCTAACAGGAATTTATAGATCACCCTCGAAGTATATAATTGTGCCTAATTTATTCATCATAGGAGATGTATTTTTAATTATCATTTCCGTTCTGAAATGCTAAGTTATATATTATGCCAACTTGAATGCAAGCTGATCATTAAACTTTAGACAACGTGGCAGACGAGCATGACCGCAGATATGTCAAGACAAGGAGAGATGACATGTTCTAAACATTACACATTTATTGACTTGGATTGTGCTTCTTATTCCAATGCATTTTATAAGTTAACAAATTGCTCATAATTGAACTATTAAATACAATAATGTTCTTGAGAAGGAATTAACAAGTCCCACGGCAGTGGATTCTTCTCAAGGTTCAATCTGTCTGACAGCATCACTGCTACTGCAGACAACTCCTCTATATATACTCTAAACATTCAGCCTTGTTCAGAAATCCTAGAAGCCATTCAGCTGTCTGACATTCCAAAATGAACCCCTTCAAGTCTCACAGTTCTTACTCGAGAATTGATGAGGAAGACCCGGAGGAGAGGCAGCACCTGCAGGCGAGGTTTCTGATATACAAAGTGCTGGAAGAAGCCGACCTCCGACGGAGGAGAGCTTCCAAGCGCAGGGCCGGGGCATGCAGGTTCAGGAGAAGGTTTAGTCTCAGGCTGAAGAGGCTCAGGGTTATCATCTCAAGAGCTGGGACGTGCTTCTACAGGCAGGTCATGAAGCAAGTTAAGCATCTGAAGCCTGCCATTGCTGTCAAGTAGGCGAGTTGTATACATATTGCTGATTCTTTTTTCTTTCTTTCCGAATCAGTAACTTAATTTTTTTCTGTTTTTGTATGTAAAGTTTGAAGAAATTAATTGAAGTTGAATTCTGTGAAAGTCCATTGTTTGCAGATGCAAAATTACTATTCTTCTCACAAATGATGTTCTTGACAATACGAGCTTATGTCGAAATCTTAGGCAAAGGTGAATTACAGAATTAGTCTACTATTTGTTGAATCAGCAGCACCTGATGTTCCTCTGTGTTTCACCTCACCTTTAACCAACAACTAGAGACGGGAGAAAGGAAGAAGAAACAAGGCAGAAAAAAAAATGAGAACAGATGAGAAAATTTCTGATGCTGGTTCTTATACAAGTAGAGATCTCAAATGGGGAAAAATTCACCAGAATCTTAAACTTTCTTTTACAGGATTTACATCTGAAATATTATGAAAAAACACATTGATTTTTAAGTACATTTTATAAGATAATTAAAAAAATAAAATATAAATTATGTGTTATTGATAATACTAAGAACTTATGCTACTAGGACATAGTTTTTCTTTTAACACCAATCATGCGGTCACTAAAATATAAAAAAACAAATTTTAATTACGATTCTACTTTAATATTGATATTAATTAAATAAGTACTAATAACTTTAAAAAATTAAATATTCATATTTTACAATATTAAGGTAAAGGTTGTTTTCTATTATTAGTGAATACTTATAAAATTTTGGGGTAAAGAATATGCAACATCGTAAATACTTCTCCTCATATTTTTAAATATTGTATGCTTATAACGAGCAGAGGCTCGTATATAAATGTTAATAGAAATATGACGCACTATAATGTACAACAGAGCGCCGCAGATACACATTTTATCCAATCTCATTATTTGAATTTTTCTACTCTATAATATTTTCCTTGCCAACAAGGGCCCCGAGGCCCAGCCCATATAGCTTAATCCATGGGCCATGTTGTTCATTGTGTGGCGGCCCGGTTCAGCTCTGCGAAGAGGTGAGTCGATGGGTGGCGGTCGAATTTTATAAGGAACAAAATATAGAGTCGGTGTTATTATAGTGTGGATAATTATATTTGAATGCTCTTTTTATCTATTCATTAGATTGATTACTATTTAACACCTTGCATATTAAATTTAATTCCTATTTTCAAAATTAAGAGACAGAAGTTAATAATAAATAATTTCATATAAAAAGTTTATTTTATTTGTCTAAATCCATTAGTTATATACTAGAATTTTTAAATTACTGATTGACCATTAATAAGTCATTAACAAAGAGGTTAGACATTTTATTATTAGAGTGAAATGAATTTGATCTCCTATTTGCCCCTTGGAAAAATGAACAACACATGTTTTTCGATGTTTAGTTTATAAATGTTAATTTTTTTTATTTAGGACAAATTATTACCCCAAAAACATATCTTTTTTACCTTCGTATTAAATAACTTTTCCGGTAAAATCATTGCGTTACGCTTGCAGTCAACAATTTCGGCTGCAAAAATAAATAACACAAAAAAAGAACTGTGGCCGCCGACACCGAAGAAAAAATAGTTTATTTGTGGCGGTGGACTGCTCAAGCTACGAGAAAAGACGAATACATAGACATGGAACATAAACGAGTAAAAATAAATCAGAGTGGTACCTTATTACCAATTATAAAATTTAAAAGTTCGAATGTCAAATGAGATATAGTTTTTTTTATAAAATCAGTCATATTTCTTTTAATTGAAAAGAGATAATAATCAAATTTATCGTTATTCATCCAACAAATTTATCATTTTTTTAATTCTTTTAGTAAATTATTCTATATATATATATATATATATATATATATATATTACTAACTAATCTAATAGTACCACATATTAGATTAGTTAGTAATATATATATAAAGGAAACATTTTTTATATTAAACGTTATATTATAGTAGTTTTAGATAACTTTAATAATAAATAAATAGAACAATTATTCTTGGAGACAAAATTTAACTTCTATTATTATATTAATAGTTTTAGATAAATCTAATAGATAACCTTTAATATTATATTGATAGTTGTAGATAATAATTATTCGGGCAATGAATAACAAATTTAATTTTGATAAAAACAGGTGATTTTTATTTCAAACTTCAAGAAAATAAAATATTTACAGCTTAAATGTTTGAAGTGTTTAAGAGTTTGAAAAGAAATATTTATATAGCAAAATCAGACCATAAATTAATTAACTGGACCCAAGACTCAATTTTTTATAGTAATCGAGATAAATTATTATTTTAGAATAAATTAACGTTTTAATCAAATATATAAAATTAAAATCATATGCTCATATCTCAAACGCCTTTGTTTGCCATCAAGAGCTAATAGTAAATATCTCGAATATTATCCAGACCACGTCCTGTGGTTGAAAGTAAGGAAAAAAGAAACTGAAGGAGAGGGAGATTAATAATTTAATTTTATAAAAAAGAAATATCACTTTATTTATGTTAATAGTATTGGTAAATTTAAAATAATTATAAAAGAAGATATATATTATTTTTTATTTTAGTCTTGTATATTAAATGTATAATTATATATATATAAAGTTTATTTATTCAAATAAATTTCTTTTCACCGTAAGGTAATTTTAAGAATGCTAATAAGTCAAATTAAATCATGATAAAATTTAACCTAATTAATATTAGATCAGGTGCGAAAATTTTTAAATTTCGATTCAATTCAATTCAATTTGTTTTCAAAAAAGTTGAACTATTTATTTTTTGGATTTTATATATTTTCAACTATTATGAATAATAATATATTTTAAAATGAAATAAACATAATATTAAAAATTGATAAAAGCATTAAATTTAAAATATAGGTAATTTTAATATTAATCAGTCACTTTTTAAACTTATTAGTTTATTATATTCGATTCAAAATTTAGTAGATTAAATTGACTTTTGACCTAATTTAAGGTATGATCTAATTCAAAACAAATATAAAGATAATCAAATCGAATCAAGTTAACTGAATTAATGAGGTTAAATTTACTGGCTCTTAAATATCTCCTTCCTTTCCTTTTCTTTTCAATCACCCAACACGAACCAAGCACTATCCAAAAATGGAGCTCTACCACCCACGGCAGCACTCCTCCGCATGGCCCTTCTTCCTCTTAGCACCTTATTACTCCGCCGCCGCCGCCGCCGCCGCCGCCGCCACCCCACACAACTACGTCCACTGGACTGAGACGCCCGACTCCCATCTCTTCTCCGCAGACCTTCCCGGTGCCCTTCCCCGCTACCAACTACGTCTCTCTACATCTTTGCTGCTAACATACGCCTGCCGGAGTCTGACGTCTCGCCGCCTTGTGGCGCTTCTTCCGCTGTGCAGGAGTCAGGAAGGAGGAGATCCGGGTCGAGGTGGAGGACAACCTGTACCTGGTCATCAGAACGGAGTTCGGCCAGGGCGGCGCCGACGACGACGAAGAATCCGCCGCCGAAAGGGAGAGAAAAAGGAGCTTCTTGAGGAAGTTCCGGCTGCCGCGGCTGGTCGACCTCGAGGGGATCGCAGCTGTATACGAGCACGGGGTCCTCACTGTCACCGTGCCGAGGTCGGCCAGCCGCCGGAGGCTCGGACTCGCTCCGGAGGACGTGGCCGACGCGCGCAGCTCCGTTGCCCGCGCCGCTTGAGGAGCTCGGAGTGACTAAACTGTTTGCTTGGCATTTATAATTACATATGGATTGCTTGGTGGTGGATCACCATATATTTCCTGTTATATTTCAGACATTTATCAGAAACATTCAAATTATTTAGTTCTAAGAATTTTATCCCTTATTTCACTTTATAGTCCTCGTTCGTACTGATTCCTGTTCTACATCTGCTTTATCTGTCATCCTGATATTATTCTGCAAATTCTTAGATGCTGTTTTTGGTCAGTTTATGATCATAGCTGCGATACAGAGCTTGTGGACAACTCAATTTGTGTCGATAAAACAGGCACAACGTTTTTTTTTTCTTAATATTTTTTTTATTTTCCTCTTGTTCTCCACACAATTTTGTCACAATGATGTGATGTTTCAATAGCAAGTGGATGGAAGAAAGTAAAGGGTAGGAAAAGGTGAGCTGAATATGGACATAAATTTCTGTTTTTCTTTGATAAAGAAAACAGAGATGTGAGCTGAACCTGGTCTTGTCAGCTCATTTTTTCCCTGTGCAATGTAACTTAAACAGCTAATAAGATTACGACAATGGAGATAATGTAATAAAAGTGTCATGAGCATGATTGCTATTGGAATAAAAATACATATATCCGAATACATGCAGTAGGAGCCTAAAGGAGTGGAAGAGAGAAGTTGTAAGATATCTATCTGATTCTGGTACATCAGCAGTATCAGTCAGGAGAGAAGTCAGCTAACTGTAGCTCTTTCTAATCACTCCAGTTGATAATGTTTTTTTTACATGCTTAATATAAAAAATGAAATAAATTATCTTCGGTAACAAAGTGCCAACCATTTTATAAAAATAATAATTATTTTAAGCAAAACTATCAAGATCTTACTTAAAATCAAATTTTATGAAAAATATCGCAAAAATCATATTGCAAATTAGATTTTATGCAATAGAGGATGCATCAAGATCAAATTAATCTAGTCACTCTGTCACACTGTATCATGATCATGAATAAAGAACAGACCACGGGGATCCACCACCAATCACCCAAAGACTAGCTAAATTATATAATATTTACAGCCCTAAATCGCAACATAGCAGTATTCGAACTACTTCATTGAGCATAAACTTTATCATAAGCAAAGCTATAAATGGCGTGGATGAAGTATATTATATAGATGCACAGCCAAAAAAATCTGCCTATGGGAATTGTTAATAATGGGTACTATCCTATTTGCTATCCGCAGATAATTTAATTGGCAATTCGAATTATTATATTTACTTATAAAATATGATTACTAACATGTTCTTATTGTCGAACTTAAAAGTTGTTATTAAAAGAAAGTGTATAAGCACACATAATAAATTTATTAATTTAAATTAATGTATTAGGTAAATATAAATAATTAATATATTTTAAACTAAAGTGACAATAATACAATATTCATAATGTTTAACATTATAATTATAGTTAATGATAATTTTTATTTTAATTAATAATACGTGTACTTAAGGTCTGTTAATATATTATATTAACTATAATAATGTTATTATTCTAGGAAAAATAATTATGTAACAGAAACATTTTTAAATAATATATTATTAACATTTTATTATTATTTTAGTTGTATTATTGTTATGTTGTTATTATATGATTGATTTTATTATGTTATGTTACTTGTGAAACTTTTATAAAGGTAAATATGAAAAGCAAACATAACTTGAATAATATGAAAACACGCTCTCCTTTTAACTAATCTAGACTGTTACTTTATAATTAATTTTATAAGATAATTTAGATTATATAATTAAAATAAGTAAATAGAATAATGTGATGTGTTCAAATTTTAATTCTATTTTTTTATTATCAATAATATGGAAAATATTATTAGTAAGAAAATGTTTCGTAACTTTCATTTTTCATCTTCATCATGATCTTCTAAGGCTCCATTGATGAACTTCCAAGGCTCCAAGCTTCTTTTTCAACTGGAAACTTGATCATATAAAAGAAGTGGAATTAACAAAGAAATTTGACGAATGAAATAGCTTGTTTACCTCTGTTATTATAGCATGGGCGGAGGCAACGGAGTGCAAGGGGGTTCACTGGCACCCCTGGACTCCATTAAATAATTTCGTACTAGCTTTAAAACATTAGTAGTGTATTGTGCAGATGGATTGAGGTGAACCAACTTAAGGAGAGGTCTCAGGTTCAGTTCTCCTCAAGTGCTCATTTCATCCCTTTTTTTTCTTTTTCCTATACTTAATTTATCTTTTTCATTTTACTTTTTTATTATTTATTCTTTACTTTTACTCAAATATTATCTAATGTATGAAAGATATAATTTACTTATATTATATTAAAGTTTATTCATTCATTAATAATATTATTTATATATACTATATTATACATTTCTCCTTATTAGTATATAATTATATCATAAATAGTCTATTTATTTATTTTATTACATGCATACTTATATCATTTACCTTTACTCAAATATTAGCTCATATTATTTCAAAAGAGTATCATTCATTTATATTATGTTAAAATTTATTAATTCACTAAAAATAATATATATATACTTATTAGTCAATGACTATATTATGGTTCAGTTCTCCTCAAGTGCTCATTTCATCCCTTTTTTTTATTTTTCCTATACTTAATTTATCTTTTNTATATATATATATATATATATATATACTTATTAGTCAATGACTATATTATGTCTACTTATTATCCTATCACACATATAGAAGTTTATTTTTTATGAATATATATCAATATTTTTATTTTATTATTGTTATTTTATTTAATTATGAATTAGTGTCATAATATCATATCCATATTTTTAAAAATTCTCACTCTTTTTTCTTTTTATTTTTTAAATTTTTTTAAATAAAAAATAAAATTAATGTAAATATCTTGAATTATATTATGTCGTACAAAGTACCAACAAATTATTAAAATTACAAATTAACATTAAATTAACGTTTAAAATATTTTTTTAATTATATTAATAATTGTGTTAGAGAGTTCAAGAGAAGTTTGGGCCATCACAATGATGTAAAACAGGCCTGAATTCATCCTCTCTAGAGGCTTACACGTTTTGTTTTAATGCGAGACCTAATTTTATCTATCAAAAGAGGAAAGTCAGCAATGAAAGTGAAAAAATCTAAAACAGCCATTAAATGACTTTTTTACCTGTGCTGGAGACCTGATTCTCCTTTGCACTTTCTTGTTCTCCCAAGCTGTTGGGTGCATGTTCGAATTCCAAAAACCGCATGCCAAGCTGAATATAAGTATAAACATAAATATGGATTTAAATTTTAGGATAAGTGATACCTCATCTAATATATAATATCAAACAGGATTTCAGATATTCTAACTTTAAATCTTGACGTCGCTCATTTAAAAAATTAAACTTCTTTCTTAATCATTAACTTTGAATTAAACGAATATTTTTAAGAGTCCATAATAATTTAAATTCTAAAATTATTGATAGCACATGTAATTTTATATAATAAGATGAAAAAAGTAACGAGTTGCAATCTTTAAATGCCAATTTTCAACATTATTATAGTGAATTTTACATGAAAAAGTTGTTATTTATTAATACAAAGTTGATATACTGATGGAATTGCTTATTCCTTTTCTTTCTTATAATAATTAGTTTTACTTAAAATATTAATAATTAATTAAGCTATTTTTTAAATATTTATTATCCTATGTATATAATCTAACAAAATTAATAGACCCCTGTAAATTAATGGAACCATAAACTTTGCAAAAAATTAGAACCAAACAAATGTCGCAGTGGTCCACTGTGATGATTGGTAGACTAGTAATTGAATTTGTGGGCTCACATTGGGCTGTTGGTTCTTCTTTACCTTGCAATGTAATCAGATGGCTTAACAATTTATTTATATTTTATTATTTAATGCAATACAACTAGAAAAGAAAATTGTATATATTTAATTACAACTTCACCTCTACGTCCATTTAACCTGCGTCTATTTATCTCTCCAATAAAGGCCACATAATAAAAAATTTACCTCTTCCCCAGTTCCCATCCCTCCGAAGTGGCCAAAAAAGGAGTCGTCATCGTATTAGAGTTAGCGAGATACATTTACCAAATTATATTCATCGTAATCAAATCCAAGATTGACTGAGATCTTAAATTTGAGTTTTCATTAATTTATTTTACTTTTTTATTAAAATTATTATGGGGTCTTTTATAATAAAAAATATATGCTCTCCATACATTTCTTTATATGACATCTACGATATCCAAAATTATTAAACTCTCTGTGTTATCTCGAGTAGAATATCCAGATATAATGGGTAAAGCTCCCAACAAGCTTTCAAATCGTCTTAGTCGCTCTCCATGCATTTTACATATTACAAAAGATACAAATATAATTTCATAATGCTTTATTTTGTTTAATAACTAACAAGTTATTTGTTAACACGATATTGATATATTAATAAGGTGGAATTGCTTATTTCATTTCATTTCTTATAATAATCATTATTATTATTACGTAAAAATATTAATAGTTAATTTAATTTGAGTTCTTTTGTCATATGTATAATAAAATAAATCTGACAGGCCCCTGAAACCATAAACTTTACTAAAGTCTACAACCAAACAAAAGTTAAATTTGTGGGTTCACGGATTATTGGATCACATTACTGTTATTTACTTGCAATATAATCATATGCCTTGACGATTTATTTATATCTTATTATTTAATAAAATACAACGGAAAGAATAAAAAAGAAAATCAAGTTCATACTCCCTCATTTAGGTAGATGTCAGTGCTATTCCTACCCCACAAAAATACTGCCATGGCAATTGGAAAAGAAATGTTCTAGAACTGTAAAATAAACGAAAAAAGAAATTAAGTTCTTTTAGATACTTGAGAATCTCCCGAACCAGAGACGCAAAATTGGCTAAATTGGATAGTGGCTAATTTCCTCACTCGAGATAAAATCCCCAAGTTGGATAGTTGCAATGTATCTACGCAGAGACGTAAAATCCACAAAAGAACCGACTGCATAATTTTTTTGTACTAGACAGGATACAAGTGCAATTACAAGCTTACAAGTTCCGAGACAATTTCACGTCAACATGTTTCTTAAAGGAAAGCACGAAAAAGAAAAGGAAAAAAAAACCCTTCAAAAGGTTATATAAAGGAAGGTTACACTTACACCTAAAGAAAAGAAATTGTGCTATTTTCCACATCCACGCGCTGAACAAAAAGAAAAAAAAAGGATTAGGAGAAACAAAACTGACGCGCAACAGATACGTCCGTCAATCTGAATTCTCCCCATGATACAAAACACGGCCTAGCTTTCTGAGTTGTCTTTGTCTGTCTCTACAAATTCATAATGACTGAAATGCTTGACCTTGAATTTCCACTCGCCCTTGATGGCATCATAAGAAAGGAACTCGGCGCCCTGCTCCTGAGTTTTCTTCGACAGTATCTCTTTGTATTTATCAACCATGGGTCCCTCTGTGTGCTGCTTTCCTGTCTTCTTATTGATACACTTGATGTTCAGAAGTGTAACTTCCGCAGGTTTATTGAGGCCCTGGCCAACAGGAGGTTTCTTGGTCTCATCCATGTACACAATCACTTCACGGTTGTTGAACTGTACAATTGACTCCAAATCAAGCCTTCTTACATCAGTTTCCCCAAAGAATCTTATACTGCCATAACCATGCCTACCAACAACAAAATCTTTGACTCTACAACAAAAGCCAGGCTCTGCACGCTCTTTAGCTGCCAGTTCCTGGATCCTTGGCTCAGTGTAGTAATCGGTATGGCGGAGCTTAGGCATCAGGGCTTCAATGCCTGCACCGTGCTCATAAACTATTGCAGCCTCACCAGCCCTATGTCCAGATATTTTGACATATGGTGAATCTGCTCCTTTGTGCAGTTCACCATTATTAATACCATTCGCTCTCACAACAGGCTCCGAGGGTGAAGCAACTTTCTCCCTGGCATGGCCATTCTCTATTGGGTTTCCTGTAAAATAACAATCATACAAAGTCAGCAAGCACAGACAGCAATATGCCCACCTGCAGTGAGCATTTTATGTAAATAAATTGATAGGACCATATGGTACAAAAGAAATACTAGGAATTTATTGCCCTTGCAGAAATACTATGCACTTAGAAGTCAAAAGAATGGAACATAAAATAGTTTGTCTCCTTCCACATCATGCTTCCTTGGTGACTGCATACTTGCACTCACAATTTTCCAGTCACCAAACAAGATTAAAATGTTTTTATGTCACCAACTGTGCAAGGTGCTGTCCAATTTTCTTCAACAGTACCAACGACACTTGGATTTAGCACTTTACATATTGACTTACAAACAATTCCCTCATTGACAAGTTTAGTTAAGGAATTCCTTCCTTACAAACAATTGATTAGCCGTTAGTCAAAACATAACTAAAATATACAGGACAAGACATGAAACATATCTAACTCATCACTTACCATTTGAGAACAATGGCATACAAAGACCATTCCCACAAACAATTCCAAACAGTTTTCACATTTCGCTTTAAAAGTATACGATACAATAGCCGTATAGTTAAACAAAAAAAGGGGAAAGTTTATCCCTGCATTCGATCGAAGAGAAATTTCCACACGTGATAAGATGAAAAACCAAGCTCTGAACAGTAATCTTACTTTCATTATCTTTTGCATAGTTTTCACCAAAAACCAGCGCTGATGATTCGATCACATTACCTGCTAGAAGAATATCCGCAATCAGACAAAGCAAACGAAGTGTAAGGCTACTGCTACCATCCTATATAAATAATACTAGTAACAGTTTAGTAAAATTAAATTGGCTACTTCATATAACCACATTCAGCAAGGTAAGCTTGGGGAACAAACGTACGATAAAATACAATTCTTATCGACAGTCCGTGTCCAAGAAATAAATATCACATGGTAAAAAAACCAAGACAGGACTGATAACACAAGAGTTGAACTGCATTTATCTGAAGGCTCTGATCTTTGCCAAACTAACTATAATTGAATTGCAATATGCAGACATTGGTATAGGGCTAGTAAACCCAATGACATGTAAGGCACATTAGTTCCAAATAATTCCAAGTGGAATTTAAGAATCATGTATCAGACCATGTCCCACTTCAAAGGTGACTTACCATCTTTTTCAGCCAAAAGAGGGGTCTCTTTTGTGATGTTTGCCTTATCAGCCCCATTTCGTGGAGGCCATTGCTCAATTGGACGAATGATCAATGTCCTTGGATTCTCCCTAGGAATGAAAAATGCATCCGCCTTTGGTGTTGAAGGTGCTTCCTCGTCTTCAGAATAAAATGGTACCTTCAAATATTAAAAAGGAAATGATGAGTTCCCCGTGAATTTTGATAAATAATTTCTCCAAGATACATATATAAACCCTTCACGGAAGGAAAAAGGCACTGGTTTAAGAAAGATTTATATGCTCATGTTACTGAGATATAACTCCATGCCCTTAGACTTCAAAAGAACTCACCCTCAGTCCATCAGTCTTGGGATTATATTTTCTTGGAGGCAACCTAATCCTTCTCTGTGAAAAGTGTCTTGGAGCCAGCAACGGAGATGTTCTTACTTGAATAGGATTTTCAGCGACCTGTTGACATGAAACAGACAAAAAAATGTAAAAAAACTACTACACATGATCTCACAAGCAAACAAAGAATGATATTGGCATGAATGAAGTATAATATCATAATCAATTCACCTCAAAAAAGATCACAATCAATTAAAAAGACTTCCGACTTTACAAGGTTTAACATGTTATTTTAGTATTGACTTACAGGCATTGTTGAGATTCCATACTGGATGGATGACGCAGTGCCTGCACGTCCAATTGACATCACAGGCATTGCTGGTAATGTACCAAAAGGATTTGCAACTGGAGTTGGCTGCATCACCACACTTGACTGAGTAGCTGGATTGCTAGGCAAGGACAAAGAGAACAATCAACAGAATGAAAACATAACTGATGCCAACTGGACTACATGTGAAAATGACATCAAATTTTCTTCTTCTTTTTATACAAAAAAGCTTTCCTCTCCATAAAAATGAGCTACAAGTTACAAACTCCCCAGCAGGCTCAGAAAAGTTACATGCTAGACAAAATATGAATAAAGATAACTCATTGGATAATAATTTATTTTTTGACAAAAAGAAACCTCTAGTGCAGCATAATTATGTAACAAAAACCCAAGCTAAGTACCAATAAAAAAGCAACAATGCAGAAAATGCATCAATTTCCAAAAACTATCCTCCAACAGGTATAAAAATAATGAGTTCCAATAACGACGCAAAGGATAAAAGTAGAAAAAAGTTCAATAAGATGAAATTTAACTACTGAAGTGTCAAGGTTAATTTCCACCTGCACTCATATTAACAGTGAACGTCGTCCTACATCATTATGTTACAGCAAGACGAAAAGAAAGGAACTAAGATAAGAAATGTTACTTACAACTGGCCAAAATTTGTTGTACCAAAGATGTTCGAGCTTCCAAAACCACTGGAAGAAGCTGAAGCTTCAAGAAAGAAAAGAATGTTAAGCTCACAGTTAAGGATACTCATAGCAAATGTCAACGGAAACTGATTGAACTACCTGGCTGCGGCTGTCCAAAATTTGTAAAAGAAAATGCATTTGATGTTTGAGGTGCAAATGGTGTTTGGAGAGAAGCCTACAAATAGAAAGCAATGACAGGATATATCATTAAAAATCAAATGGAACATAATGAATTTTGATTTAAGACAAAAGTGAAAGAACTTGAAATAATACTTACGGCTGTTTGACCGAATCCTAGTGGAGTACTTGTTTGAAATGGTGTTGAACTGCTGAATAGACCACCACTGAATCCCGTAGATTGCGTGTTAAAGATATTTGAACCAAAAGCAGAGGCTGTCTGCTGGAAACCTGTGGATGGCTGTCCAAAAGGAGAAGGTGTTTGTAGAAAGGATGGTGCAGACGACTGGAACAACCCAGAAGACTGAGTGGCACCAAAAGATGGAGTAGAACCCGTCAACGAAGAACCAAAAATTGATGACGAAGTGAAAGAAGGAGCTGTAGTTCCAAAAGGTGAAGGTGAAGAACCAAATGCAGAAACAGTGGAGCTTCCGAACAGTGAAGTTGTGGCAGGGGTTGAGCCAAAAGGGGCGGAGGATGATCCAGTGAATGTTGAGCTAAAAAGTGAAGAGGAGGATGCACCAAAACCTTGTGGTTTAGGTGCAAAAGGATTCGGCGCGACAGAGGAGAATGGGTTTGCAGCAGATTGACCAAATGTGCCTGTAGAACCAAAAGGGCTTGGCTGAGATGTAGCATTGAAACCAATACCCCCTGTAGGTTGTCCAGAAGGATTTGGTCCACCTGACAATACAAATATTAGACCAAACAAATTGATACTAATGTGGAAAACCACAGAGAACTGAATAAATATAATGAGAATGACGGCTAATGAGCTTCCAATTATGCTGACGACAGTCTGACATAATTCGTATCAATCAGATGACAGAAGAAGTGGTAATCCCCAACTTATTTAAGATTGCAGATACTAACCTTTATCACCGCGTTGATAGTCTTCCCATCTTAACTCCTCATGGCTCTTATCTTTATATACAGGCATGGCTGATATTGACTCCAACTTTCCAGCAGGTTGGGTGCCAGTGCCGCCATCAATTTCAGGTGTTGCAGTATAACTAGCTATTCTTGTTCCACTAGCTTGACCTCCAAAGGATGTCTGACCAAATCCAGGGCTACCGAAAGCAGGTGTTGTTGCTTGAGCACCTGAAGAACATCAAAAGAAGGAAGCCAAAGTCAGAGAATTATAAGCAAAGAAAAGTAGAATGACCAGAAGGACATTTGAAAATAAAAGCAATTGAACATGAATCTACGATGAAACTACAATATGCCAAGGTTATCAAACATACAAACCATTAGCAACTTGTCAAATGCAAACTGTTTTATGCAAAAAGAGTCATTAAGCTGAATCTTTCAAGATATGAGTAACACTCACCAAATGGAGAACTCTGAGCACCAAACGGTGATGACGTTGTTCCAAATTGTGTATTACCAAAAGCAGGTGATGACTGTCCAAATGAAGGTGTAGGACCAAAGCTGAAAGAAGGCGTACTTGAGGCACCAAAACCTGGAACAGTAGGAGATCCAAATGACGGAGTTGTAGATGCACCAAATGCTGGTGTGCTCGATGATCCAAATACAGAGGCAGATGGAGCACCAAATGATGGTGTCACAGATGAGCCAAAAGCTGGAGTACTCGATACACCAAATGAAGTTCCTGTGCTACCAAATACTGATGCTGATGTTGATCCAAATGCTGGAGTCGTCGTAGAACCAAATGCTGGTGTACTTGTGGCACCAAAGGCTGGAGTGCTTGTGGCACCAAAAGAAGGGGTACTCACACTACCAAAAGATGGGGTGGAACCAAATGCTGGGGTACTGCTCGCCCCAAATGCAGGTTGACTAGATGCACCAAATGGTGAGGTGGAACCAAAAAGGTTGCTTCCAAATGCTGGCTGTGTTTGCTGAAATGTGCTTCCAAATGGGCTCGATTGACTTGATGAAGAGCCAAAGCTTCCAAAGGCTGGCTTTTGCCCAAATAAAGAAGATCCTAAAATTTCACATCGATATAGGTTTAAACTGAAACAATGTTTAAGCACAAGTTTTCTTTTAAAGAATGAACTAACCCAAAGTAAACAAAAATAGTACTAAAAGAACACAAAAAGTAATATGCAACAGTTAGGGATAGCAAACATTTCATTAGACCAATATGCATACTCATATTATCCCCTTATGATGCTCATAACAGTATCTTCACCTCAAATTGGCATATAGACGCCTCTCACATTTCTCAACATCTTGACCACATACACTGCAATAAAAATATTTAAGGGAGAAAAGGATGGCTTCCATTTGTACAGTCATCCATTATTTTTAAAATTAATAATATTGAGTAATCTTGAAACAAATGCAACTGCATAATGTTGTAGTAATCAGTCATCTTGAAGATATTAACAATAAGAAAATAGTCAACCAGAGTGGAAGTCCTAATTATATCTTCATGTGCATGCTTCTTCCAAGATTATAAGGTCGTATAAAGCATACAATCCCAAGAGTTAATGACCAATATAGTACACACAAAAAGAAAAGAAAAAAAGAACAGAGTGCTAGAAAATTGTTCGAATTTCAGCATTTATCTGTACTCAAGAAAATGTTCCTCTGTCTGCATCTCAAGGGACACGTGGAACAGAGTAGCATCTAATGGTTAAACCATCATCCTCCAGAATCATAAAGCACTCATTTTCCTTTCTTTATATCCATCCATCCTACTCAAGGTTTGTAGCCACTCAGTATGCAAGCAAAAAAATGATCAAAGAGATATGGAGCTTAAGTAGTTCTAGTCAACTACAAGATCACAACGAAAATCATGTTTACAAACTAATAGAAAAGTAAAATTTGATGCAATATCACAATCATTTCTTATGCTCAAACATTTTGATCCTATGGGAAGGAGAAGAATTACCAAATGCCGGCGTAGATGATGCCCCAAAAGCTGGTGTGGAACTTCCAAAAGCTGGAGAAGATGAAGCACCGAATGCAGGCGTCGAAGGTTGTCCAAACACACCGGTTGATGTACCTCCGAAGATTGAACTCCCTGTCTGGGACCCGAAAGGATTTGGACTACCAAAGGGTTTTGGGGCAAAAGGGTTGGTGTTGGCATTGCTTGTTTGCCCAAATACCGATTGAGACCCAAAAGGGCTGCTTGAGGATTGCCCAAATGCTGCACATGAGAATAACAGACAACTAAAAAGCTCAAAGATAAATCTAACTTGAAACAGTTGTCACAGAGAACAGACAGTAGGAAGATAACGAAGCAAAAAATAGAAAAGAACATGAAATCATCTTAAAAAATGAAATACAAGTCTAAAGAAGATATCAGCAAGCAATAAGCACAACAATTAAGAGATCGCCTCACTTTAGGGTGAAGCAACAAACAATTACATCAATGAGATATAAATTTCCATAGCAGCATCTCACAATAGTAAATCTCACGACTAAAGTTTCCTCCTTTTGCCCAGTTTGCATATACACATATGAACATAAAAGTGCTACACCAAAAATAACTAATTTATTCATCATTTTGATCTAGAAATGGGCGTCCGGATTCAACGAAGCAAGAATTGAAAGGAAAAAAAATAAAGGTTCTGTCTAATCACGCAATCGAATCAATAGCAAACGAGGAAATATGGAATTGTTCTTACGATTAGTGGAGCCAAACATCGCCACGAGTCACGGAGAATCCTCCTCTTTTTGGAATTGGGGAAAAAAATCCCGCTCCTAAGAGCATATAACCTGCAGCGACAGTAAAACGAACAGGATCAAACCGAGAAAATGGCGGAGCGATCCAGAATGAGTTTTCGCATAGGTAGGGCTCCGGCGATCTCACCGTCCGCCGGAAACAAGCAGAAGAGTGGGAATTCGATCGATGAAGAAGGGGAAGAAGAGATCCGGCACTCGCGAGAGAGATCGAGAGAGGGATCGGAGACGAAGGAGGAGGGTTTTTGGTGGACGGCCGATCGATAAGCCTTATAACTATTTAGCTTAAAACTAACGCCAGAGAAAAAAAGGAAATATAATTAAAAGAAATTGCAAATTGAGTTATAAATTAAAATTGCAATTAAATAAAAATCTAGTTGGATCGCGTACGACTGGCACGAGAAGATCACGCACGCTACACGTCCAAGAAGAATAAATTTAACAAAGTAAACAAAATAAAGAAGTTGGAAAAAAAATAGAAAATGTTTTTGATTTAATATTCTACTCAATTTAAAACTTTCAGGACATACATATTATTATATTTGATCCAATATTGTAAGTTTAGAAACCATTTGATATACGATAATCTAAATAAATTGCTAATGAAGTTATTTTGATTAATAATTTGGTAATCTAAAGCCATATGGTTTCTAAAATTATATTATCGTATATTATTAAATTCGGTAATTAATACGATAATAATATATTATTAAAATTTAGCAATTTATTTAGATTATCTAATTTGCTAAATTATTAAATTTGGTAATTAATCATTAAAATAAATATGAAATTACAATTTAATCATATTAATTTTATTATTATCTTATTTTTATTTCAATCAAACACTATACTTTAATTATTAGAATATAATGAATCAATCAAACACATCACAAGAATAATACTTATAAGAATAGTTCACCTTTATTTTTTTTCATAAGAACAAAAAAATAATGTTCCTCCTAATTTATGTCACCCTTATTCTTACACCAAACAGGACCTACATGATAACCTCAATTTTTATTAACTTATCTTATTCAAAACTCTTGTATTTATCAAATATTAGTCCTTAACGCAACATGAACTTTGAAAACAACTTAACATTTAATGTAAAATCTATGTTCCTAAGGAAAAATATGTATCATAAGATCTTACCATAATAATGTACTTCAATAATCATGATAACTCATAATATATCAAAGCAAATAACTAGAAGAAATATGGAAAGCGGGTGGCCTCTCTGATGTCGGTCGTGTTGGGTGAAACATGGATAGTGTCTTAGAATAAATTGATTATTAGACTCGGGCCATGTATTGGTGATACGGACCATGTTATGTTATATAAAAACATGGGATGCAAGTTATGTCATGGGTAAAATGAACGTAGACTACACTCTTGGTGACATGTATCATGTTTCTCTGATGTAATGGAATCAACATAACCGATGCAGACCGCCGTCATATCAGACACAAAATCATGTCTTAGAATTCGATTAAACACTATTACTTTAATCATTAGAATATAATGAATCAATCAAACACATCACAAGAATAATACCTATATGAGTAGTTCACCTTTATTCTTTTCACAAAAACAAAAAAGGAATGTTCCCCTTAATTCCTATCACCCTTATTCTTACACCAAACAGGGCCTACATGATAACCTCAATTTTTATTAACTTATCTTATTCAAAACTCTTGTATTTATCAAATATTAGTCCTTAACACAACATGAACTTTGAAAACAATTTAACATTTAATGTAAAATCTATGTTCCCAAGAAAAAATATGTATAATAAGATCTTACCATAATTATGTACTTCAATAATCATAATAACTCATAATATATCAAAGAAAATAACTAGAAGCAATATGGAAAGTGGGTGGCCTCTCTGATGTCGGTCGTGTTGGGTCAAACATGGATAGTGTCTTAGAATAAATTGATTATTAGACTCGGGTTATGTATTGGTGATACGGACCATGTTATGTTATATAGAAACATGGGATGCAAGTTGTGTCGTGGGTAAAATGAACGTAGACTACACTCTTGGTGGCATGTATCATGTTTCTCTGATGTAATGGAATAAACATAACCGACGCAGACCGTCGTCATATTAGACACAAAATCATGTCTTAGAATTCGATTAAACACTATTACTTTAATCATTAGAATTTAATGAATCAACCAAACACATCACAAGAATAATACCTATACGAATAGTTCACCTTTATTCTTTTCACAAAAACAAAAAAGAAATGTTCCCCTTAATTCCTATCACCCTTATTCTTACACCAAACAAGGCTTACATGATAATCTCAACTTTTATTAACTTATCTTATTCAAAACTCTTGTATTTATCAAATATTAGTCCTTAACACAACATGGAACTTTGAAAACAATTTAACATTCAATGTAAAATCTATGCTCGTAAGGAAAAACATGTATCATAAGATATTACCATATTTATGTACTTCAATAATCATAATAACTCGTAAAATATCAAAGCAAATAAGTAGAAGAAATATGGAAAGTGGGTGGCCTCTCGATGTCGGTCGTGTTGGGTCAAACATGGATAGTATCTTAGAATAAATTGATTATTAGACTCGGGCCATGTACTGATGATATTGACCATGTTATGTTATATAAAAACATGGGATGCAAGTTATGTCGTGGGTAAAATGAACGCAGACTACACTCTTGGTGACATGTACCATGTTTCTCTGATGTAATGGAATCAACATAATCGTCATATTAGACACAAAATCATGTCTTAGAATTCGATTAAATTAAACATGATATACGATTATAGCATCTTGGACGATACGAATCTAACATAATGCAAAAAACATTCCAAGCAATTCATGACATGTTTCAAAATAAATGGCAGAAGTCACGTTATGAACAAATATAACATGATCCCATATTGCCAACATGGGTCATGTTAAGATAGAAGCATGCCATGTCAGCTCCCCCACATGAGAGCAGTTCGATTAAAACGTTGATCCTCGTTTAGAGGACTTCACAAAAATGGACCCAAACATACTAAAATCCAAGGAACCTTCACTCGTTATAACGTTGTCTTCATGAATGGAATTGCTTGAGCCAAGGTATTTTACCTAAGCGTTTGTGTTAAGATTTAGTATGCATGCTTCACTTGCGGGATCAATGTTCTGCATTGTGACCATTCACTCCTTGATGCCCTGCATGTAGATGAGGTCCTAACTTGGAGCCAAAATCGCTCAAGAGTCCCTTTGGAGAAGCGGTCTGTAACGCTCTAACCTCGTGGCCCATGAATGCGTTGATGATTTGCAATGCAAGGCTTGGGTGAGCAGGCATAACTATGAATGTTGTCCATGTGGAGCGGAGTCAAGGCGGTGCATTGATGAAAATGCACTAATGATTGGGTGTGCGTCGATCTTTCTATGGGCGCGCCCATGAAAACAGACCAAATTCCATGGGGCCTGACCAAGGTCGTCCTAGACGGTTGCAGCATTAAAATGACTTGAAATCATAAGGCACGCCCAGTGTGTGGCGCAGGATACAAAAGGAAGCAGAGCGACAGTGCAGGGGCGAGCGTCAACGCACGCCCAAGAAATCCATGTGTGCGCCCAGGAAAACATTGATGTTTTCCTGTGACATGGACAAGCGGCCAACACTGATGCAGCGATGGTTAGGGGTTTTTTAGGGAGTTATCGTAAGTCAAAAGAGGTCTTTGACAACCTCTTGGACAATATAAAAGGGTAGTTATTATACGGGTTGGTTTCTTAACTACCCAATAGGCTTATATATATGGCATGCAAATGCATTGATGTTTAGGCAGAAAACTCTATAATTTTCATAGCATTACAGGCCAGAGATTGTATTATGTTCTAAGACTGGTGTATGTCTTAGTTGTAACTATCTTATTGCAATAAAATAACTTTCTTTCCCCATCTTTTTGTGTTAAATTCTGCATTATCATTGAAGGAACGTTTTTGGGTAAAACATTGACGTTTTGGACAGGTTTTTGGCTTACTTGGTTTTTTGGTGTAAAATGACCAAGGCCGCACGCACTTAGGAAAACATAAGCGCATGACATTTGGTATCAGAGCCCAGAATTCCTTCATGGTCGAATCAGGAGATGATGCCGGACTAAGGCATGACCGAAAGGGGAAGGAAAAGGCAATGCATGAGTTAGAGATTGTGGGAAACACCACTTCCTTTGATGATGTATTGCAGGGCATGGCGCACCAGGATTCGCTGGAACGCCTAGTTACAATGGAGGAGCGTTTGGAGGGTTATGGTGATCTCTCCAAATGCGTGGAATCTCTGGAGGAAAATAATAATGCATTGCGGGCCACCAACGAAATGTTAACTCGCATGGAGGCACAACACCGAAAGAGGATCCAATTGTTGGAAGCAGAGATCCTAGTGCTAAAGGCACATGGTGGTGTGGGTGGCGTAACTCAAAACGTGAGAGCGCCAAGAAAGTTTGTCGAATCAGAACCGACAAAGTACGGAAGAGCACGAGTTGCCAAGATTTTTGACGAGTTAATGTGGAGACTTGAAACTGGATTCAAGGACATGAACATGATCGATGATGCCTCAAAGATTCAAATAGCGATGCACTATTTGGAGAAGGATGTTGCGTTGTGGTGGCGCCAATGCGAAGTCAAAGCTCGAGTAGAATTTCGAATTGGGACTTAGGAAAAGTTCAACGCTGAACTTAAGAAAGAGTTCTATCCATCTAATGCTGGCATTAGCCATGAAAGATTGCGGGGGTTAAAACAAGTTGGCGAAATCAACGAATACATCGCTAAATTTCGTGCAACGTTGCTAGAAGTTGACGATTTACCCCAAGGAGTGCAACTCTTCTATTTCATGGACGGCTTACAAAATTGGGCGGCAAGGGAGAACCAGGCAAGGGATGTTAATACCTTGTCAGAGACAATCATTCATGCCGAAAAATTGATGGACTTCGAAAGAGCCATCAAAGCAAAATCGACGGACAAACAATCCAGTGGAAAAGAAAACCCTCCCCATGACAAAGATGGCGAGGTCAAGGGTAAGGCTAAGAAGGAGAAAGGTGGCAAGCCATGGAAATTGGAGTGTTTCAAGTGTGGCGGATCCCATTTCAAGAGGAATTGTGGGAAAGCCAAGGAATTGAACACAATCGTGGCCACCGAGGAGGAGAAAGCAGCACGCGTGCGACGTTTGGGAGGCATACGACTATGTCTCCAAGATAGCTCCGAGAGAGGCAATGATTCAAACTAAGCGTTTGGAAGTTTGGGTGTGGCATGAGACAGACAACGTGCCACAGGAGGTAGGAAGGGGTCATGGACACAACAAAGTCCTTGAATGTTTGAAAGGTCTTCGGTGTTGAAGACAAAGAAAGAAAAGGTCTTCGATTATGAAGACAAGGTTGGACGTTAACTTTCAAAAGAAAAGCAACGTTCAAGGTCAATCGGGAGTAGATTGGCCAAGGAAAAGGTTGATGGTATTATGGACCAAAGTGTTATGGAGAAGTCGGGCAATAACAAAAGTTGACAAGGTCATCGAAGTTGCGGAAGGTAGTCAATGTGTTTTGGCAAAGGAATGTTCTGTGGTGTGGCAAAAAAGTTGATGCGTGAAGTATCAAAGAAGTGAAAAGGGAGGAGGTTCTCCTAAGAAGCAGGAGATGGGTTATTCTCTTGTGAATGTTAAGTCATGTTGTAGCCAAGACGACATTGCTGGGACAACAACGACTTGAGTGGGGGAGAGTTGTAACGCTTTAACCTCGTGGCCCATGAATGCGTTGATGATTTGCAATGCAAGGCTTGGGTGAGCAGACATAACTAAGAATGTTGCCCATGCGGAACGAAGTCAAGGCAATGCATTGATAAAAATGCACTGACATCCGGACGTGCGTCGATATTTCTATGGGCGCCCTCGTGAAAACGGACTAAATCCCATGGGGCCTGACGAAGGTGGTCCTGGACGGTTGCAGCATTAAAATGGCTTGAAATCATAAGGCGCGCCCGGTGTGCAACACAGGAAACGGAAGGAATCATAGAGGCAGTGCAGGGGACGAGCGTCATCGCACGCCCAGGAAATCCATGCGTGCGCCCAGGAAAACATTTCCTGGGACACGGACAGACGACCAACACTGATGCAGTGGCAGTTGCAGTTGTAGCGGCAGTTAGGTGGTTTTTAGGGAGTTATTGTAAGTCAAAAGAGGTCTTTGACATCCTCATGGACAGTTATAAAAGGGTAGTTATTGTATGAGTCGATTTCTTAACTACCCAATAGGCTTATATATATGGCATGCAAATGCATTGAGGTTCAGGCAGAAAACTCCAAGATTTTCATAGCATTACAGGCTAGAGATTATACTATTTTATAAGGCTGATGTATGTCTTGGTTGTAACTATCTTATTACAATAAAATAACTTCATTTCCCCATCTCTTTGTGTTAAATTCTGCATTGTCATTGAAGGAACGTTTTTGGGCAAAACATTGACGTTTTGGACAGATTTTTGGCTTACTTGGTTTCTTGGTGTAAAGTGACCAAACCCGCACACACTTAGGAAAACATAAGCGCGTGACGGGTCGCTCAAGTGCCCGTACAAGATGGTAACATGATGTTGCCCCCGCGATGCATTGTGCTACCCAAAGAGCTTATCTAGATGTCTCGATCGCCTAGATGTCGCATATGAGCTTGTAATGGAACTATGGATGATCACATCAAACTTTAATTAAAAAATTAAATTAGAAACTCTAGTCTACTACATCTAGACAAAAAAATTCATATCAAAGAGGGATCCTCCTAAAAGCATACATTGGTCATTGATTTGATATCGATGTCACATTTTAGAACATTCCTCCTATTTGACATTGCTTGCAATGTTATTGTTGTCTCCTTTAACTTTTGCTGACACGATTCAAAAAAAGAATCTAGATGAAAATTGATTTTGAGATAGAGAGCCTATTCAATGCAAGGGGAAGAGATAAAGAGAGATTTCATGACACTTGAGGGAAGAAAAAATAACAATACTTGAAAAACAAAATTGTGGCCTAAGAGTTTATATAGAGGATTCTAGGACTTTAAATATAATTAAAACAAAACGAACTCAAAGTTGGAAATGCAATATAACTAGGACTCTATATCATAGGTGCAACATAACCCCTTGCGAGTTGGACACGATCCATGTTGAACCTTTTTCCTTTTTTTTTCTCTTGTCGGAGTCGGGTGTTACACTGAACATGATTAAATTACTCATAGCACTTTTGTGTGACTTGAATTATTTTGAATGTAAGAGTTGAGTTCTAATTGCAATTAATACTTCTTCCTCGAAGAGTTTAAATTTTATGTAAATTTTGATATTCAAAAGTATATTAAATTTCAATGATAATTTAAGAATAAATGATAAAATATAATGACATGAATTGTTAGAATTGGATGATAATAACATTGACGAATCAATGGATAAGATTTGGTGCAAAATCTCGTGTTCGGATAAAGCACAACAACCTTCATATGAATGGTTGTGGGCTAATGACAAGTTACACTTAGGCGGTTGCAGGGGCAATTAGGTTGTTATGCATGGGAGTGCTTTGGTATGCTTTTGAGCGTGCTTTTGTGAGAGAACGTCCAAAGATATATGTGTTATGACGAAGTAATATGTGTCATTATTATCAACAAATCATCACAAATAATAACTATGCTTTTGACAAAAAAAATATAATATATAGTAACATTTTTATCAACTAAACTTAAAAAAATGCAAAAGTAATTCGTGAGACTTGAAAGAAGCAAATGACATCTAAAAATATATCACCAAAACAAATATAATTTTTCACAAGACATTGGCCTTGTAATGAGACACTAGCGTAACAAAATATTCCAAGGTGAAATTGGAGGAAAGATTGAGGTCGAAGTTATGTAGTTTTGCAAAATAACTATTGAGATCATGATTTTTTTGTCTTAAACTATGATTTGAATCACATAATTTCAAAGTTTCATATACAACCAAAAGAAAATTGTTTTTCATTAATATATTTTATTTACAAAAAAAAGTGACATATATTTTGCAAATAAAAAAATATAATGACATTCTATAATGCTTTTTTTTAAAATATATGGCTTTTTTGTCAAAGTACACGAAAAAGATATTAAAAAAATTCAAATTCATAATTTTACGAGTTGTGAAGGATCTCATTAAAATTGTGAGTGAAAAATCTTCAAATATGGTTGAAAATATTTCATGAAATCTCAATTACATGTTGTAATAGTTATTTTCACATATGATGATAAAAAAAATTATGCTTGACGTTGTGTAATAAAAAGTGAGAAGTTGCAAAAGAAATTATTTATTATTAACACTTTAAACCCTCTCGTTTTTCTTTTTCCTCTTCTTTTGCTTATCCTCTTTTTCTTCCTATCCGATGATGATACAAGTCATGAACAAGAAAATTATCATATCTTTCATAGAGCTTTGAATCATTCATCTCTTATTGAAGAAAATGTATTTTCTCGATATCAATCATGCGATACGTCCTAACAAGATTGTCAAACTCTCGAGTCAAACTCTTAAGAGTTTAAGAGTTTAGATAAGCAAAACGAGTCAAGTCGGTATAAACTCTTAAATAACTTAAACTCTTAGATTCTACTAAAAAAAATTTTAAAAATTATGTAAACTCTTATAGACTCTTATAGAGTTTATACGATTTTAGGAGTCTGTACGATTCTATATGATTATGCACGACTCTTCATTTTGTATAATAAAATATTTTTAAATATTAAATATTTTGTTTTAACTAACCTTATTAATAATTAAGAGTGATGTTCACAGATAATATATTATGAGTTGAAATTATTGCAACCAACTTTAGTGCAATTTTATCTTTCATTACTTTCTTTAACTTAATAAATTGTAAAGTTGTTAGTTACACAATAGTTAGAAGTAATAAATTTTTTTTATTCTTTTATATTTATATCATATTAATGCAAAATATTATTTTTTATATATTT
>LTAE01000877.1:0-13658 GCA_001647135.1 Pontederia paniculata
AGCTTCTCGCAAATAGGTGCCACTCCGACTCGTTTACGTATATGGTCATTCCTAATCTTATCCTTTCTAGTATGACCACACATCCATCTCAGCATCCTCATTTCAGCTACCCCCACTTTATGTTCATGTTGTCCCTTCATAGCCCAACATTCACTACCATATAACACTGCTGGTCTTATAGCAGTGCGGTAGAATTTTCCTTTAACCTTATGAGGTACTTTCCTATCACAAAGGACTCCAGTAGCCTTCCTCCACTTACACCAACCAGCTTGAATTCTATGGTTAACTAATCATATCTTAATGTTTTCTAATTTTAATTTTAGAAAAGTCATGAGTGTTACAGTATAAATTATGCTTTAGTATGTGAGATTCAAAATTAACACTTTAAATTCTAAACTTAATTTGAAATATAGGGCTGAAAAAAGATGTAACGAGCCACTAGTAAGAATTATGACAGCAAAATCACGTGCAGCACTAGTTTGTCAAATTTTATTGTATAAACACTTCTACACCTTTAGTTTATCACAAACGCATTTATCTAATATGGTACGTACCATGTACGGCCCTTTTAGAATACACAAATGAATAATTTTGTTTCGGTGTGAATTCTTGATATGAGAAATATTTTTAATTTCTGACTAATTTAATTTGAGCTAATAAAGATTTAATCTTTTTTGTTAGATTATTAAAAATCTTTAGTCATTCTAAATGGTGGACATGTTTAATGGGCCTTCCACAAATATGAATCTTGTCATCGTAGTCCGTTTTAGGCGTCCTTTTCAACAAGTCCGGGAGCAAGTTTTTGGATGCTTCGTTTTCTCATTTAATTGGCAGGCGGTTCGGCCTTCGTGTGGACTCTTTGATTCAGGACCTGTCTAAAAATCTTGTAAACTTTTTGGACGTTCTAAAAAATATAACAGTTTTTTATTTGAAAAAAATTCTAAGTTACTAACTCATATTTTTAAATACATTGCACCTATAAAAAGAATAGAAAAAAAAGAAAAAATATACGAAGATAAAAATAGATAATTATTTTATGATGATTTTTATTATTATATTTTCATCCGATAAAAAATAATATTAAATATTTATTTATAAAATAATTCATTAATAAAAAATATTATAATTAAAATTAATTGACATCCAAATATGTCCTCACTTGATAAGGAGGTGTGAGGGTAGGCGTGGTGTGACCCGTGTGACCGTGTATATCATAAAGACATTAACATGGAAAAAAGCCTCGACGTTATTTTCCAACGGCAGAGCATATTATAAATATGACATAATGCCTTATTATCTATATACCTTTAAATACGTGAGATTACGATAAAGGTCGGTCTCATTTCTATAAAATAAAATTAAGAAATAATATTTATAACTTTGAAAGAATTCTAACTAAGTAAATCAAGAATATTTTAAGTTTGAATTTATTATTTTTCAGAATTATTCTTTTGTTGGAAAAGTAAAAATTAATAAAATAATAATATTTAAGAACAATCCTAATTAAAGTAAACTAAGAATAGTTAAAAATAAAAAACTAATAAAATACAATTTATTTTGCAAGATTCCAAACCCAAACAAATAAAAAATGAAACTTTAATTTATAATTACTTTTCAAATATTTGTTCCGTGAAAAAACGAAGAAAGAAATTATTGTTTTCGAAGAGTCATAACTAGAGTGAATAAAAAAATCATATTTAAATTTATTCTTTTCAGAATAATTGTTTTACTGGAAAATAAACAATAATAAAATAATAATTATTTAACCTAACTCAAGTAACTTAACAAAATTTTAATTTTCTATTATTTTCAGAATGTTTATTCCGTGGAAAAGGTAAATAAATAATAAATATTTTTAAATATTCTAATATAAATTAAATTACGAAAATCTAAAATTCCATTTGTAAATAAATAACATTAAGAAAAAATAATATAATCAATATTTTTACATACAAATGTGAACTTCTCATCATGTCATGTCATTCATATAACTAATCTATGCACGGACACTACCAATAATTGTTTTACTGGAAAATAAACAATAATAAAATAATAATTATTTAACCTAACTCAAGTAACTTAACAAAATTTTAATTTTCTATTATTTTCAGAATTTTTATTCCGTGGAAAAGGTAAATAAATAACAAATATTTTTAAATATTATAATATAAATTAAATTACAAAAATCTAAAATTTCATTTGTAAATAAATAACATTAAGAAAAAATAATATAATCAATATTTTTACATACAAATGTGAACTTCTCATCATGTCATGTCATTCATATAACTAATCTATGTACGGACACTACCAATAAAAAAAATGTTAATCAAATTTGGTGTTAACGAACCTTCTCTAATTTTGATTAAGTCGAATTGGATTAAGTTGATAACAATAGAATTTGATCCAATTCAATTTTTATTGGATCGAGTTGAATAAGATGGCATCATCAATTTTTTGATTGATTTTTTTATTATTTTAATTAATTTTTATAAAATAATTAATATTAGTTATATTATTATAAATGAAATACATATTTTTCAAATATTTGCAATATTTTTCAAAGATATAAAATATTAAATCTTATATATATTACTTATAAAGTAACGTGAAAATTCTATATAAATTTAATGGTTCAATTTTAGTAAACAAATATATAAAAAATTTGGATTAACAGGTCAGATCTAATTAATCGAGTTTAAAAAATTAATATATATATATATGATCCACCGTTCACCGAATTAATTTAAGTTCAAACTGACTAAGAATTTGAACAGACCTAATTAAAATTGGATTATACTTATCAAGTCGATTTGACCAACCGAACATTTCTAATTAATTAAAATAAAATTAAAAATATTAAATTACAAATTATAGCAAAAGTTTTATCAAAATATTGATATAGAAGTATATTTATTAATTTTGTATATACTTCAATTTATCTCCAACACATACATTGTGCTAAACTTGTAACTATAATTGTAGTTCTTTTTTTTTATTTTATAGCCAATTCATCTTAATTTATTTGAATTAGGATTTTTTTCAAAATAACTATTCTGTATTTTTATTTATTTTCTCTTGTAGGAAAAAATGAAATTACCAAAATACAAAGAAATAGAAATCTAGGAGATATTTAATGAGTAATTAAAAATTTAAAACCTGAATAAGTTTTTATTACTTTTTTGTGCCAAATTCTTTAATATTTTTATTTAATATTATTATGTATTTATATATTGTATTATGCGTCAAATTTTTAATATTATATATTTTAGACTTGTTCGTGTACAATATTTTTTTCGAGTTTATTAGTGTTGAGTTTTCTTATTTCAATATCTATTAATAATTTATTTATAAACTAACACTTCTCTAAGACATTTATTGATCAAATAAAAAAATAAGATATTTATTGATCAACCTCACTTAAAAAATATTAAATAATTATGTAAATTATTGATCTTCGAGCCATTTTTTTGTTAAAGTTTGTCTCTTATTTATTATTCTATTTCTGTTTAAAAGTTTTTTTTTATCAATTTTATTTTTAGTTCATAGGTCCTTTGTGTCTTTTTATAATAGTAAGAACTAGATTTTTTTAAAATATCTAACATATAACTAACAAATTACTTATTTGGACATTTTACTAACTTCATGTGCCATATTTTTTTCAATTTAATTGAGTTATAAATCTTTTAAAATAACTATTTCACTTTAGTTACATTTAAAATATTCTAGATTACAATTTGCTTAAAACAATAAAAAAATATGATTTTTTAATTTACTTGGTTAGGACTTTAAAAACTTTTTTTTACAAATTATTTTTTGTATTTATTTTTCAAGAAAAAATTAATTCCAAAAATTATATATAAGCATACATATATCATATTCCTTTTCTATGAGAAAATAAGAATTTCATTTGGAGTTATATAACCTCAATAGTAATATTGAGATTTATTACGTTACCTAAGTTAAGATTCATTTAAAATAATTTTTGTTTTTCCCTTTTTTTTAGAAAAACTATTATTCAAAACAAATTTAAAATTGAACTTTATGTTTTCCTAAGCTAAATAGGTTTTTTTTTTCTAAATTATTGTTATTTTCATACTTGATTAAATATCCTTCTAACAAAATTACTATTTTCTTACTTTTCTATTTTTTCAACGAAACAATATCCCATAACGATTAAATAATAATAATATATATTTTTAGTTCACTTTTGTTATATTTCTTATAGTTAAAATAGTAATGATTTAAATCTTTTAATTTTTTGACGGGCTTAAATTTTTTAATTTACTTGTGTTATATTTTTATAATTAAAATAATAATTATTTAAATCATCTTTTAAACATAACTTTAAATCTCCTTTGTTTTATTGAATTAAGATTCTTTTAAAATATTATTAAAATAATGTTATATTAAATTATTCAGATAAAATATAGATTTGGTGTAAAGAAAACTTACAGATAATAAGGACTCTTTAATTTTGTTGGAATAAATAAATTTTTGAATCCAAGTAAATTTAAAATATGTGAAACATATATATTTAAATTTTGTTGGATTATTAATAAACAAATAAATTATTAACAAAAGTTATTATTTTTTTCAAAAAAATGTGGAGCCGTCACATGGCAAAAGAAAAATGTGAAGTCTTTACGTGACAAAGAAAAAATGTGGACTACATGGCAAACAACTTTTTTACTTTATAAATTTAAATTTATATATATTATAAAATAAAATTAGAAAATTATAATTATAACTTTTAAAGACCTATCTAAAATAAATTAAGAAAGTCTTAAATTTGAATATTATATTTCAAAATTATTCATTCTTCCAAAAATAAAAAAGTAATAACAAAATAATTAATTAAAAAGAGTCTTAAACTCATATATATTGAAGAGAGAGATAAATGCATTAGACTGTGAAAATGACTACTTTTTTATTATTCCAATAAAATAAATGTAATATTGAAAATACCCTAACTAAAGCAAATGAACATTTTTAATTTTTTTAAATTGTTATTTCCTTGGAAAAAAGAAAATTATAATGATTTAGAAAGTTCTAACTCAAATAAATTAATAAAAGTTGAAAAGTTATATTTTTTATATACAATTCAAATTTTGTTCCTTGGAAAAAGTAAGATAATAATTAAAATTTTGAAAGACCCTAACCAATGTAAATTAAATATTTTAAATTTACTATTTTCGAAATTATGACATCACTTAAAATTTGAAATTTCAATTTATTATTAGTTTTGAATATTTATATATTTTATTCTGCTGAAAAAAGTAGAAAAAAATATTATTTCATAATAAATCAAGAAAGTTTAATTTAAATCAATTACTTTTGTAATTGTTGTTTCCATGAAAAAAAGTATAAAATCAATAGAAAATTAAATTTTACTTCCTTATTTTCGTAATTATTTTTTTCTGGAAAAGTAAAACATTGTGATAAAGAATAATTAATTAAAAGGAGCACTCAAGTATGTTAATAAAACTTAAAATTACTATTTTCTTACCATTTGTTCAATTGGAAAAGAAATAAGATAAATGATTATTATTGTATAGTGTCTTAACTAAAGTAAAGATGAAAAATTTAAATATGATTTTTTTTATTGATAGTTGTTTCCTTCAAAAATAATCTAAAGCATTATAAACGATAATTATCTTAAAATCCTTATTAGTAAAATTTGGAATTTACTTTAATATTTTTATAATATTTTCTATGGTAGAAAATAAATAAATAAAGTATATTTTTAAAGAGACGTAACTAAAACTCAAAATAAACCGTATAATTACAAATTAAAAAAAAGTTAAAGATATGATAGTTATGTTTCAAGAGTTACATTACGAAGATTTGAAATCAGTATCATTGGAATTATTATTTCCCCGAAAATAAAAAGATAAGTAAATAATGATTATTAAAAAATATTAAATCCCCAAAAAGTAAGAAAATAATTTTCATCAATAAAATTTGTAATTAAAATAAAATAAAAAAATAAAGTTTTAGATGAAAAATGAATACATTAAACAAATTCCGGAAAAAAAATTAGACAATCAAAGTGATTGTAGATTTTGAAGAGTTCTAGATAAAGTTAAGAAAATTTTAAATTTTAATTTATTATTTCGGAAATCAATCTTCTCCTGGGAAAGAAAAATTAATAAAGAGATAATTAATTAAAAAATCCTAACTCGACTAAAATAAAAAGTTTTCGAGGTGCTTCGTTTTTTCCATTTAATTCTTAAGTTGATCGGCCTTTGGGTGGACTCTTGATTCCCAATGCTGTGTCACCATAAAATGCTATAGATGATACATCAACATCTTGTTTCGAAGAAAAAGGTCCACATTCAAGATGACTAAGGGGAAGGGAATGGAATGAAGAGGAAGAAAATGTAAAAAATGAAAGAGAAATTTGGAAAAAGGTGATGAAAGAAAAAGAGATAAAAACGTTAATCTTATTTGGATAAGATAACTAAAGAGAGGAAGGAAAAGAAGAGAAATTATAATTTTTATTGAACAAATATATCCTAAAATTTGTGTTTATATAGTTAGTTACATATAGTCAAAATTGAAAATTATATTTAAATTTTTTTTTTCTTTCCGCCCCAATTTGAGGTTGAAAGAAAAATAAGCTCTTGGAGGGAAATGAAGGTAAATGGAGGGGACATTTTCCTTTATTTCCTTCCGTTAAAAATGTAATCAAACGAAATTAAACTATTAACCTCCTTTCCCTTCATCTCTTTTATCCTTCTTTCACCTCCAATCAAACAGGCCCAAACGTAGTGCATATTTAAATTATAAAATTGTAAATATAACATAAAAAAATTGTAAATGAGAGAGCTCACGGAGTGTCCAGAGCTCGCTCATCCTCACCCCCTTCCCCACTCCTGCATCATCGCCTTCCCCCTCTCCCACCCCTCCTCTCAACGAATACCCATGGACAGCTGTCCCCCCCTTTCCAACCTCCAAAACTTTCAGACCCAAATACACACCCTCACCATCCAGCAACAGCAGAGTTTTCGAACAAATCATGGTTAGCTGCAGTTAAAGGCAAGATGCAGTTTCCCCGTCCACAGATGACGCCGAGGCAATGGAGAGGCATCCAAGAGGCGATTCAAGATGAGATCGTCATCCCACAGCAAGTCGTCGAAGCCAGATCTCAAGAGCTCACTCGGGGTCTTATAGGGTGTATCCTCGGAGACGCCGACACTGTTGATCTCCTTAGATCTGAACTCCCTCACCTATGACCTCAAAGAATCTCTAAAAGTGGTAGATCTGGAAAACTCCTTCGTCTTATTCATTTTTACTAACCCCAGTGAAAGATTGCAGGTTCTTACAGGAAGCCCATGGAATTTTCGGGGACATCTTCTACATCTCTCTCAGGCAAGGCCATTTTTTCGACCAGGGGAAGGACACCTAACATCCGCGCCAGTATGGATACAACTACCGGGACTCTCCTTCGAACTGGGAGGAAATGAAGTCGTGCTAAGAATCGCATCACATTTTGGATCACCACTAGTGCTTGATGAATCGCCCTCGTTGCCGGAAAGACAAGGAGGGGCGAGGGTTTGTGTGGACATTGATCTCTCTTCTCCCATCAAACAAGGAGCGTGGATTCGACAACCGGATGGAAATAGATATTTACAGTGTGTTCTTTATGAAAATTTACCATCTTTCTGTTTTCGTTGTGGTTGAATTGGTCATAGGTTGGAACAATGTCCAGAACGGCCGGAGGCAATAGTAGGAACGGAGAAGACCGGAGAACACATGCCACCAAAAGTCTTGCTCTACGGTCCTTGGATGCAAGCTTTCCATGCCGGAAAGACAAGGAGGGGCGAGGGTTTGTGTGGACATTGATCTCTCTTCTCCCATCAAACAAGGAGCGTGGATTCGACAACCGGATGGAAATAGATATTTACAGTGTGTTCTTTATGAAAATTTACCATCTTTCTGTTTTCGTTGTGGTTGAATTGGTCATAGGTTGGAACAATGTCCAGAACGGCCGGAGGCAATAGTAGGAATGGAGAAGACCGGAGAACACATGACACCAAAAGTCTTGCTCTACGGTCCTTGGATGCAAGCTTTCCTACGGAAAAAGCGCGGCCATACACAGGGTCTACCACAACAGGATGGCCTGCCACGGCAAGAACGAAGCCGCCAACCCCTCTGCCGGCGAGACCCTACCCGACGCCAAATCACCAACAGTCCGATCCGCCGTCGAGCTACATTGAACCGGGTCCAAGTTACTGAACCGGCTCAAGCAACTCTCGACGCTCTCAAGGACGTTGCCCTAATTCACCCTCAACCGAGGATGTCCGCAAAGGACAGGATTGTCAAAATCCCCCCTCATCCAACGGTCAAGTAACGTCCATAAATCATAATACGATTCCATTAACATATGTCAGTCTTTTGCAGCACAAGGAGAAAAGTACGGAGATGGGATATCAGGAACTGGAGGGCCATGATCACGCTATCGACCCACTCGATCAGGATCCAGAGACACCTGGCCCGCAACACATCGTTACAACACCCAAGATGAAACCAGGAGCTGATTTTTCTAACGCATCAGAGGGTTCAAAACTTACCTCGATTTCCACCAACTCAGATCTGAAGACACCTGTACCGCACCCAGAAAACTTTCCTCCAACAGACTCCCTGGCACGTGACACCCAAGCCCATATACCAGCCTAAAATCCCTTCTGTCCCCCATTTCTCCACACCTAGAAACCCTCATCGGCGTTCTCTTTCCCCTCCGGTTACGGCCCCTCACCCTCACTCCAGAGCAATGCTATCGCCAAAGTCGGTTCCAGGTCCGATTCGAAAAAAATCACCATCTTCAACCCCTAGCAATCAGAGATGGGGTCTTAGTATGCATGATACTATCGTAGAGCAGATAAAGTTAAGTGTAGCCGATATTGGGGAAGTGCGAAACCCCTCAGAAGGAGACTCAGAGGAGGAACCGGTGGACTCCGATATGGAGCCTCCACCTCGTATGCAAACCAAAAAAGCAGGAAGGGTGAATGGACCTCTTCCCCTCCCCCCAGCCCTGAAAGGCAAAGCGAAAGTCCACCGACAGATCAAAGGTAAAGGTAAAAAAGAAAAGTCCTCTAAGTCTGATGCTCTCCTTAATGTACAGTTGCAGGACCTAAGCGTGGAGTCTCAGGGAGCGGACTCGATCACTCTTGACCTAAACACATGAAGCTCTTTCAGTGGAACTGCCGCGGGGCGTGTAGGGGAAAAGTTCGGGATCGTCTCGCGGACATGCTTAAGAACCAACATCCGGACATCATTGTACTGGTAGAAACGCATACTAACAAGGAAAACTCACTAAGAGTCATTCGTAGGCTTGGTCGTGCATGGGAAGGGTGTGTTTGCGAAGGAAATGGGCACTCTGGAGGAATCATCCTAGCATGGAAAAGCCAGGAATATCAAGTGTCACCCATCCTCTTCTCCCCTCATTTACTGCACGTTGTTGTATCTTTAACTAACTTCACCTTTCTACTTACCTGTGTGTATGCTAGCAATTTACCGAACGAGAGAACAAAACTGTGGCAAGAACTCTCCCGTTTGCAAACAAATGGCATTCCATGGGCTATAGTAGGAGATTTTAACTCAATAATGCACCCGGAAGATAAAAAAGGTGGTAAGCCATTTACACTAACTAAATCTATACGTTCATTTAGAAATCTCATCTCCCTCCAGGGCCTAATTGACATCCAAACATCTGGATGCCAATACACATGGTGTAATAATAGATGTGGCCTAGCCAGATCTGGTGCAAACTTGACAGAATGTTTGTTAGTCCTAATTGGTTCATGCATTTTCCATCATCTACACTCAAGACCCTAGATAGAACATCATCTGATCATGCGCCTCTGTTCCTTAACGCAAATACACAAATTATCCTTCAAATATGAGGCTTTCTGGTTTGAATACCAGGAGGCTCGTGAGATAGTCCAAAGTGTATGGGAGGAGAGAGGACCATATGACTCCTTGAGACAATCCCTAGATTCTGTAAAACAAAAAACACTTCACTGGAATAAACATACACTAGGACCCCTAGAACACAAAGCTACCCAAACTAAGAAAGAGATCTCTGACCTGGAACTTAAGGATGAATCCCAAGGCTTACATGGAAACGACCTACAAAGACTAAGAACCTTGTACCATTTACATGCGACATTGCTAAGGCAGATTAGTATAAAATGGTGGTCCAAATCTAGGGTAAAATGGCTCTCTCAAGGTGATAAAAATACAAAATTTTTTCATCTAAGCACAATATACAATCAGGCATAAAAGAAATGAGATCACCTCAATTACAAGACCCAATGGTGAAATTATCACCTCTGAAGGTAATATCCTTCAGGAATTTGTAGACCATTACACAGATCTTTGGAAATGCTCAGTCCAACTACCAATTGATATTAACAACTGGCCTGATCTGCCCTCCATCCCCCAAAACTTGGAGGAATCTCTAGTAACCCCGGAAGAAATCAAAACAACCTTCTGGTCCTTACCACCAGGCAAGGCTCCTGGCCCTGATGGTTTTACTTTGGAATTCTACAAAAAATACTGGGATATTGTAGGTGTATCTGTTACAAAGGAGATCCAAAACTTTTTTCTCTGCAGGCATTATACCTAGGGATTGGACTGATACTTCACTTATTTTCATTCCTAAATCCAGAAATCCTACCACTGTAAAAGATTATAGACCTATATCCCTATGCAACATTAGATACAAGGTAGTAGCTAAAATTTTAGCTAATAGACTCAAGCCTACCCTGCCCTGGATTATAGACCCAGCCCAGTCAGTTTTCGTGGCTAATAGAGCTATTCACGATAATATCTTTATCTGCCAAGAACTAGCTCACTCCATGACTAAAGGAGTTAGGAAGTGTATGATGATCAAAGCCGATATGGCAAAAGCATTTGATAGAGTAGCTTGGGATACCATATATAAAATATTAACCATAATGAAATTCCCATCAACCTTTATTGCATGGATTATGACTTGTGTAAAATCTCTCAATTTCTCATGTGTGGTAAATAGTCAGGCATCATCACCATTTAGGAGCCATAAAGGAATTAGGCAGAGGGATCCATTGTCCCCCTACCTCTTCATCCTTATCACCCAAGTGGTTACAACCATTATGAACCAAGCAGTAACAAACCATTCCTTAATCCCTTGTTCCATTGGGTCTTTCTCTTTGAGCCACTTATTGTATGCAGACGACCTGTTAATTTGTGTAGCAGCTACAGCTAAAAATTGCAGGGAAATTAAACATATCCTAAAAACATACAATATTTTAACAAATCAAGAAATAAACCTGGAGAGGTCTGAAATCTATGTGCCACCCAAATTAAACCAAAGAAGAAAATCATTAATTCACAATATTATGGGTATAAATCTGGGCTCTTTCCCCTTTCACTACCTAGGCACCTTAATATCATACAAATACATACCTATCTCAAAACAAAAATATCTGGTAGACAGGGTTACAAATCGCATAACAGGTTGGAAGATGAAAACTTTGAATATGGCAGGTAAGACAATTTTGATTAACTCAGTAGCTCTTTCCCCTTTCACTACCTAGGCACCTTAATATCATACAAATACATACCTATCTCAAAACAAAAATATCTGGTAGACAGGGTTACAAATCGCATAACAGGTTGGAAGATGAAAACTTTGAATATGGCAGGTAAGACAATTTTGATTAACTCAGTGCTGAACTCCATCCCATGTTACTCTCTTGGAGCTTCCTATATTTCAGGAGGCATCCTGGACTCCCTAGAGAGGATATCCAGGGGCTTCCTATGGTCTCAACAAGATGGAAGGCGTGGTTTGCATCTCATCAGCTGGGACACTGTACAGAAACCCAAGAATCATGGTGGTTTGGGCATCCGTGACCTCAGAAAAATCAGAACGACATTATTGGCAAAACAAGTGCTCAGTTTGTTAAATAATGAGGATAAGCCTTGGGTCAAACTAGTTTTAAACAAATATGGTAACCCTCATCCCTGGAAAACAACACACCAAGGAAAAGCTACATGGTCCTGGCACATGATACAAGATACACAGATTGCTATACGTCACGATATCAAAAGGTATATTGGTGGTGGTCATACCACAAATGTGGTAAGCGATCCATGGGTGCACTCCCTTTCAATTTATGCCTACTTACTTAAATATTGATGTGTCTCTTTCCTCTATGCGTGTCTGTGATCTCATTATAAACCAGCAGTGGAATTTACCCCTGTTAAACCATTTCTTCGGGCCTCTTCTAGCTTCTGTAATAAAATCTATTTTCTTACCCACTCCTGCCAAGGATGATATGTGGGTGTGGGCAAATAATACCCACGGTCAAGCAACAACCCGCTCCGTCTATTACTCACTCGGCTACCAGCCTCACCTGCAGCAGGAATTCGGAAGGCCAGATTGGAAGGCAGTGTGGTCAATTATCATCCCCTCGAAAATTTACCTTTTTCTCTGGAAACTCTTACATAATCGTTTGCCTACCAAAGATTATCTACTGAAAATTGATGTTGGCATAAACCCTGTATGTCCACTATGTGGCGTAGAACCAGAAACTGTCACCCACTTATTCTTTTCATGTAATGTTGCAAACGATCTTTGGGCCCATTTTGAAACCCAAGTAGCCTTCAATTTCGAATATCGTAGCTCCTGGGGCGTAGGGGGGTGGACTAGAGAAGGAAACTCACTAACCCGGGTCTCAAAGCAGAAACTTCAAACCCTCTTCGCTTTTACTCTGTGGGGCTTGTGGAAAATGAGAAATGACACACTGTTTAATTCCAGGACGGCAACCATTCCTGCTGTATGGACAAAGGCTCTGGCAGCCTATAATGAGTATGCAATGCAACACATTTCTGAGGCAATTCACCCCCAAGACCAACTCTGGGTCCGGTGGGAGCCCCCTCCCCCCTCGAGAGTTAAAATTAACTCTGATGGGTCCTTCACGAAGGCAGGGGAGGCGGGAGGAGCGAGATTTATCCTACGATCTAACAATGGTGTATGTGTCTCTACATGGGCTCTCAGATATGACGCCAATTCTGTGTTGGAAGCCGAAGCGTGGGGCGCACTCATGGGTATCCGAAAGTGTATCGACAGAGGGTATAGAGATGTGATACTGGAATCAGACTCTACAAACCTTGTTCAACTGATTAATAAGAAGGAGAGAAGTCCATGGCGCTTATGGAGCATTCTGAGTGAAATCCACCACCTTATTAAGTCTTTTGTAACTTTCTCATGTAATCACTGCTATCGTCAGGCAAATCGAGCGGCAGATAGATTAGCTAACCATGGTCGAACATCGCATGAGAATATTTTTTGGGAGGATGGTTCCCCTCCGGACCTCCAAGACATTATGTACTCAGACTATTTTGGTATTTTGATTAATAGATGAATCTTTTCCTTTAAAAAAAAATATAACATAATGCCTTACTATATTACTATGACGTACCATTTTTTAAAAGAATAAAAATGTGAATAATTTTTTATTTTACTTTATTTCATAAAATATTCACAATTGTAACGGTAAAATTATCTTTGTTTTATAAAATAAGTATTTTAAAATATTAAATAAGAAAATTATCCATTATTTTTTAAAAATAATGGAAATCAATTCTTGTCGTCAAATAATAATCTC
>LTAE01000877.1:16343-37088 GCA_001647135.1 Pontederia paniculata
CCGGTGCCGCCGCGAAGACGGCGGCGGCGCCTATAGTGACCGGGTTCAAGGACTTCCGGACTCCGGCCTGCGGCGGCGTGCAGAGCGACTCGGACTCGTCGTCCGTCGTGGACTACCCGCACTCCCCGGCTCCGCTGTCGGAGAAGAGGGTTCCCTTCGATTTGGATCTCAACATGCCTCCGCCGGCGGAGGTCGCCTGAGCTCAGAAGCTTCTACGCGGATGCGAGAACGCCGATGGATTACCATACAATTAATTAATTATTTTTAAGGTTTGGCCAGCGAAAAGTTTTCTTTTAGAACAAATAGCGATAGCAGTGGGAACTGGAAGGAGTTGTAAATATATTAAACTTCCTTTTTTCTTCAAAAAAACATTTTTACACTGAGAAGTAGATGTCATCTCTAGAAAGAAAGAGGAGGAGGAGGAGAGAGAGAGAGAGAAAGACCCATCTCAGTGTTCTTTTTAATTACTAGTAATTAATATTCATATGTTGTTTTTTGTGAATGAGATTTAATTCCATCTTTAAATCATGCAATTTTCCCATCTCTTACATTACTTTTGTTCTAATTTCTTCAGTTATGGAAGTAGTAATTGATGGATGAATGGAGAAAGAAATTAATTATTTGTTTAAAAGATAACCTTTTGGAAGTATAATTTAACAATTTTATAACGAATTTAACTGTGTTGAAAAATGGCATCACAATTGCACAAGATAGCCACTTTGGTCCACTCAATGCGTCCATTTAGCTACGAAGCTCTAGTGATCAAATTCTTATCTAGTAACACTATTGTCGTTTTCCTCTATACAGAAATATATACAATTAGTTTCTACAACTCTTGCATAATGTCCCAAAAATCCTAATCTACTGATATCTGATTATAGAACTATATATAGATATTCAATAGGTTACTTTTTATGTACTAATAACAAAAAGCTGATTAAATTTTCATGACTCATATATATAAGAAATTGAAAATACACAAAGCAAATTCTGACATTCAATTCAATAAATATCTTCAGTTATTATCTTTTGGTAATTAGTTCATATCACTTCATATTACTGAAATTCATATGAATTAGTACCACTTAGTTAATCACATGAATTCTATATTTGTATTGATCTGTATGATCATGGAAATGTTACACATGGGAATCATAGAAGATCAACTATTACAGAAAAAATAATAATAATAATAATATTTATTATTTAATATTATTATTATTATAAATATTATTATTATTATTATTATTATTATTATTATTATTATTATTATTATTATTATTATTATTATTATTATTATTATTATTATTCAATTGTCGGCAAGTTGCCCATTTAGCGCGTTTCCATCCACGCATTGAATGCATGCATGCATGGAAGCATTCATTCATTGAAATTTTGCATCTCAATCAATCTACACCCGAAGAATAATATAATAATAGTTATATAATTAATAATTAATTTCCTCAAGTTGGATGTATAGAAATCTCTAATTATGCGAAGAGAACCATCGTGCGTGCATGCATCCTTCGTTGCAAAAGTGGGTGATGATTATAAAAACCCACATGTTTTTCACGCATCAACTTCTCGGCGATATTTTCTGATAAAATATTAGAAAGAAAATAATTAGTTAGAAATTAAATTTAATAGCATAGACAATTTTAATGTACTAGTTAATAGTAGTATGCAGTAAAATAAGTTTATCGTAAATACTCGATAAAATTATTTGTAGTTCCATTCTATTAAATTATTAATATTGTACCATTTTACCCACTAGCTATATTTTAGTATAAATATAAAAATAAATATAATTTATAATAATCGTTGCTTCTATGATGATGAGAAGATATTTAAATAATATGTCATAAACTACAATTTTACATTAGACAAATCACATCATAGTTATTCTGAAATAAAATGCTCCTTTTTTAAAAAGTATCTAATTAATAGTTTTGGTTATAAATTATAATATTAATTATGGTAGTTATTCGTAAAGTAGAAGTTAAAAATTTCGGACTCTTTAAGTAGTAGTTGATTTATTTCAATCATATTTGAATAAATTAAACAGCTAAGTTTCAAAATCAAAAGATAAAATTACTTTTTAGATAAATAAATAATTGAATATAAAAAATATAATAATAATTTTTAATGATGTATCATATTTTAATGATCTTATTAAATAAATTTAAAATTAATCAGACCTATAATATAATAAAATCAACTTAAACTAGAAATAACTTAAGAAGGAAAAAATGAAAATATTAATATATTATTGAGTTAATATAAAATTAAAATGTAGTAATTATGATTAAAACTAATACTGAAAATCAGAAGAAAATATAATTTAAAAGATAAAATGAAAAGAGAGAAGAAGGAGGTGAGAAAATAAAAAAAACGGGTGGACGTCACATAAAAAAAAGGAAAAGGAAAAATGGTATCGTTAAAAAAATATAAAATAAAAAAATTTGAATTGAGAATAATAAACTCATCCATATATTTTATATAATAAATATTTTATCGAGGTATCTACGTAGGATTCGCCGTGGTGTGTGTGTGCAATAAATAGGCGACGCATGGTCCACGGATGGATGGAGATCTATGCGGCCGGCGTCGCCGCCGTCGTTGGCGTGTTGACTACGTCCGCCGCGTTGCGTGGCGTTGCATGACATGACATCGGCGGCGTTGCATCCATGCAGTCAATGTCCTGCCGGCTAAACCACTGTGTATATATGTCTGCGGGACCCGCAAATCCCTATCAGAATCCTTCCTCTAGATCTCCTTGTCGTCCTTGGTTCCCTCTCTTTCATTTATCACATGCTCTTTTTTCTATGGTTTTAATTAGCCTCACATTTTTTTTCAATTTTAATAAAAAATATTAATATTTAATTAATTTAATATTTAGACAAAATTAATAATATAAATTTTAATTAAAATAGTGACTTCAAGATTCGAACTCGAGCTATTAGTTATCGATCTCTTAATTTAAAATACAGACTCACTAATCACTTATGCAATCTGATTTTTCAATTACAATATTACATGTTAGTACTTCATTATTGTTTTTCTTTTTGAGAAATCTTTCTTCAGATTTTTCCTTTTCAAAGTTAACCTTAGGGGAGAAATGTTGATACATAATTCTTTTTTAAAAATTAAATGTTCATAGTATAATTATAATTTTAAATTTCAATTATATCCTTATTACTTTTATAAATGTTTGATGAAATAAAGTATAATAGAGTGTTATTCCACTTTTATTTTTATCAAACTGCCCCTTGACGTAGATAACTTCTTCCCTGAATATTTCTATATGCCACCGTTTCAAGTTTTTTGTGGTGTCAAATGGTAAAGAAGTATTTTACAAAATGAAGAAAAAGTAAGGGGAAAGTGAGCTAATAGTTTAGAAGTGAAGAAACATAGTTTCAAATATATATGTATATATATATATATATATATATATATATATATATATATATATATATATTAGGTAATTGATTTTATATGGTAGAAAACGTTTATATGGAAATAAATGTTGAACAATCCATAATTTTGTATTAAACTCGGAGCAACAAAATGATATATTGATGATTTTTTAAAGTTTATGAGAATATTAAGGTTCTATTTTGGAATGCATTAGTAGTTTAAATAGTCAATAACGACTAGTCTAGTGAGTAAAGATTAGTGAATAGTGGGTTAATTATTGAGTTCAATAAAATTATTTGGTAAATATAATGTTTGAATAAGTTGATGAGCGTAAAATAACTAAAATAAATATGAACAATTATTTATACAGTTCCAATTATTATATGCATTTTAAATAGAATAGAACATTTTTTAATTTTCACTATTAATAAATAATAATAATAGTTAACTAAGTAGTTTATAAATTAATAAAATAATAATAAATAAAGTTTTCTTTATTTTTCGAGGTTTGTGTTTCAATGATAATATTTTTTTAACATATTATCAATGTTGTAAAACTCGGACCGGACGTCGATCCGGATAGCTCATCGGGTCAGGTCGGACCGGTCGGACCGTTTGAACCGGATGGTCGAATCGGTTGATAATAAATATATTTAAAATAATTAATGTGTTAAACCTTCCCTTTATCGTAGATAGTCTCAGTGAGAGCGACTCTAGTCTCCCCCGAGTCGTCCCACTCCTGTCCCGGGGCGCTAAGGGGTTTCGTACAAGATGTCATATAAATTACAACTCATACAATTTTTTTCATCTCAATTCATAAGTTCACAATATATTAATTACTAAAATTTATGTTTCGTGTTAATAAAAAATAAAAAAAATGATGTATATGATACATAACAATATATTCAATGACCAAAATTTGATCAATTTTTCAAAGTAACATAAATTAAACTACATTATGAAACTTAAGAAAGGAGCATATGATCCAAAATTAATATAATTAATTACTCTAGCATTTAATCAATTACACAAATTTAATGAATGAATAATATGCATCCGGTCTAGAGTATCAAACTTTTTTAGGATTTTTGAGAAAAAAAATATTTTTTTATGCACTCGGTTCAACTAAAACCACCGGTTTGGCCGGTCGAACCCGAATTTTAATCGGTCCAAACTGGTTTAAAAGTCTTTTCGGTTCAATAGTGACATGACCTATTTTTTGGGCCGGATAGCGATCCGACCGGCCGGTCGGACCGGTCGGTCCGATCCGGATTTTACAACACTGCATATTATCCATTACCACAAAATTCAACAAGATTTATATTGATCTAGATGCTCTGCAAATGACTTTGTATTCTAGGAGCAAGGGCATGGTGAAACGGCTCACCCTTCGACTTGAATACCAAGATGTCTCGAGTTCGAATCCTACACATAGAACTTATGTACCATTTTTTCAATATTTCCTTTTCTTGTACCAGGCCATGGGACTCCCTTTGTAATAAAAAAAATGGCTTTGTATTCTAACACTCATAAAAAAATTTAAATTATTCTTGTGATTTTTAGTTGTCAATCCGATAATTTTTGTGCTTCATAATTATCACATTATAATGTTCAATCTGCTTCAAAATCTCATAATATTTCAAGCACTACAGAACCTCCTGCTCCTCCACCTAATGACCCTTTAATGTGCTATTTTTTCTTGTGAACAATGGTTTCAAAAACCTTAATGATTGATAATATTATATAAAATAATCGCTAGCAAGTGTATTAGTCATATCAAGTAATAGTTTGAGGTGAATCGAATCGTTTTTACGAGAATTAAATGTTAACTTATCTATCTAATCTCATTGACTAATAAGAGAGAATGGGGTTTTGATGAAAAATAATTTTTGGGAGAATTAAAAAAAAAGTAAAGAATATTTTGAATGATAACAACCCCTAGATCATGATGAGATAAGATGAGATTGCATTTCACCACAAGATTGATTAAAGTTTAGTTCCAATTAAACTTGTAATTGGATTAGGATTTATCGAAGGTATGATTTCCTTTCCATGATGAATCAGCTACCTTAACCCCTATACAAATGCGATTGTTCTTCTACAGGATGTTAATATTATCTACTAGAGACGAAGATGCATGAATTTGTATCTCGTAGACTATGGATTGTTCATCTACTAAATGTCAATCTCACATACCACACACCTAAACATTTCTATCTAGAATGCTACTCAGATGTTGACATGCAATGCTTAACAAAAATCACAGACCAATTTCAAACTTTCAAAGAGAACCAAGAACTCTCTATTCCTCCAAGATGCTAGCAAACAATAAAAATCTCAAAGAAATCACAAAATAATATTAAACACAACATTCATGTGCCTAGAAAATTTGGAGAACTAAACTAAATCAACCAAATCGAGGGTTCAACAATTTCCCCTACACTAAAAGTCATTTCAGAAAAATAAACTAAGATTCAAACGGAGTTCACCCCTTATAAATGAAAGAAAGAAGATTACAAAGATGAATAACTAATAACAATGCACCTTTAACAATTGTCAATGTTTTATTCTTCTCTATGGCTTTATGTGAAGTTCCACAATTGTTGTATCTCTTCTCTTCTCTCTTGACTATTCTCTCTCAATTTCCTCTTCTATGTATCCCTCTGACTGTCTACCTTCATGGGGTCTTATTTATAGATCTTCAATAGGTTTCACCAAATAGAAAGAGTCTTGACTTGAAAACTTCATTCTTAACAAGATATAGTCCAATCCAAGATCAAAATGACCAAAAGATAAGGTTGAACAACTTCAAAAGCCCAAAAATTAGTTTTATACCAAAAATTTTTATAGTCTATGATTATATTGATTCTTCATATGTCGCACATCATTAAGGCCAGTGACTTTGGACTCATGGCTATGACCGCAAGGTCTCTTCCATATCAGCGTATCCTTCGTGACCTATGACTCAGTTATCACAACCATGACCGTATACATTTGTTCCTTCGCTTCGACGTGCTCACGACCGTTTAACTGGTTTCATGGCCTATGACATTGCTCCGCACGTGCGTGATTTGTGCCTTCACAAGTTCGCAATTTGTTGTCATTTTCATGGTTGTGAAAGTAGTTTTCACCGCCCGCAACTTTCATCTTACGTTGCTCGCTTGAGCTCATGGGAGTGATCTAACGTCACAGCCTGTGACTTTTGATTTTCAATGAATTTGCCTCCAAGTCCACTCCAAATTATTGTTGTCTTCCTCTGTCGCGCTTCCAAGTGCCTTAGACACACAAAAATATAGTATTATGCAGATTCTGACTCCAAAAACTAAAATAAAGTAAAATGAAGGATAAAATGATGCATGAGGATGAAATTGATGAAAATGATATTAAAATTGATATGAAAAATATGACTAAATTAGCACGCATCAAACTCTCCTAAGCTTAAAATCTTGCTTGTCCTCAAGCAAAATTCCAAAAGAATGCTCAAGACTATTCTATCATAATAAGTATCTTGCATATCAATAATTTTCTTGCACCATCTCTCGCATGTTCCTCACTAGCAATGCATTTTTATCAATCTTCTTGCTTCACAGAGATTGTGACCCATAAATAATTTAAACAATGTCTATCACAACTCATAGACAAAGTCTATCGAACCATAATATTAATATTGAAGGTAGAAGTATCAGTTGAGGTTATATTGTGAAACAAAAAAATATCCTAACTTACAATTTTATGAGTTGTAACTTTCAATCGGGATTGCACAAGGAAGTCGATATGACGGACTTTCGATTGATGGATCCCAGACCAGACGACCTTACATCAACAATATTTAAGAGTCCCCTAGGGATTTACTCGAACATTCTCGAGTTTTGAATGAAAGGTCGAATTAGGCAGTTGAGTTAGTCCTTAAGCGCTTCTCCAATTTGCACAAGGTGATGCGCGTAATGAGCCTTCAGTTGATGACTCCTAGATTAGATGGCCTTAGGGCAACAGGTGCTAAGACACTCTCGAGGTTACTTGCTTGAGCTCACCCGATTTCTAGATAATATTTAGGTACTCTTCAATCCCTATTATGCACTTAAAGATTTTTCAATTTTTAGAATTTTACACAAATTTTTTCTCAATATATGTTTTCAATTTTGCATTTTTTTAATTTTTTTGATAACCTCAACATATTCTTAAACATTCAATAAAAAAAGACTAATAATCTAGGTTTAAATATAATAGAGCTTAAAAAGAATTATAGTCTAAGAAATCATGATCCTTCTCCACAATAAGTGTGACATTCTATTTTTTATTTTGCATAAATGAAAGATGACTAAGAATTTTATCTTTTTTATTTTTTTTCACAGTATCCTCTATAAGCTCATGAGAGTAACATATCAAAATTTGCCTTTTAATATTTAAATATTGTTTAAAAGAGTCACTCAAATTTATCTCATCATACTATATACTCCCATATGACAAACTGTGCTTAATTATATAATATTATTTTAACACAACCTATTATATATATATATATATATATATATATATATATATGTATATATATAATGAATGTGTTACCTAACTAATTAGGTAATACTGTATTACTTATTTTATTCATTATAAGTTATTAGATCTATGTTGAATATACAATTTTCTCTTTATAAATTATTAGATCTATTGTACATTCTACTATTGATAAGATAATAGATAGAATATCTATTAAATTCATATATATATCTTAAACTACGGTGTTTTAGAGAGAAACCCCGGTTAACTCTGTCCATATCGTACGATGATAATATATTTGCTTTGATTCATTCATCATGTGACGATATATAAACGGTTTCTAAATGTAAAACCAAATTAAGTTGAGTTTTCGGCTTTACGCCACTATTGATCTCAACAATTTAGTACAAGAAAACGTGATTTTAATTAATATTAACGTGATCTTTTTAGCTTGTTAACTCCACCCCTCTTCCTCTCACGTCCACCCTTTTTCCATCATTCTTTAGATCCAGTTGTATTTATAAATAATATCTCCAAAAACATCGCCCAGTTTTTCTTCGGTACATATTGCCCAGTTTTTTTTTTTTAAATTCATAAGAAAGTGGCAGATGAGGAAATAAAGATAAGTAGAAGAAAAAATGATTAGTTGTCTTAATCAGATTAATTTGTTGTGCAAAAAAACTAAGCATATCTTATAGGACGTTGAGAGCAATTGCTTGTTCTCGTTATAGTTGTCAACTGTCGTGGGAACACAAATTAATTAATATTGCAGAAGCGTGTTGAATGTTTTGAAATTAAACTGAAAAAAATGAGAGCTCCTCTTCCTACTTTTAAGTTTTGTAATAATTAAATAAGACAATAATATTTAATAAAGAAACTTTTGGTTAACTGTTATATATTTTCTTACCATATGTAATTAAGATTATTTCTTAATCATTTCCCCTTTTAAATATTATCTAGTTTATTTAACTTTGAATTAACATTTGTAATGGTAAATAATTATATATTATACTATATATGCAGTATATAATATATTTACATAATAAAAATTAGTTTAATAGTACAAAATAATCTAATATATATATATATACTATAATAATTATATATAATTTTTTTTATTTCTCGTTTTAAAAAGAACTGCATAAGAATATTATTTTTCTGAGACATTTTTAATCCGATAAAACTAACTCCGAAATTCAATCTGGGACGTCTAATTCATCACTCATGTACCTATCTCTTTTTTTCACAATATTTGACGGACGAATCAAACTTTGGATCCATGTAAACTAATCTTTAACAAGGCTGCATTTAATAATGTTATATTCTAGAAAGAAGAACGTTACATGAAACACGTTGGCGGCGGTCGACGCACGATGACACCGCTGCCAGGGTGTGAGTGATGGATACATTGCCGGAGAGACGGGAAATCTGATGGTGCACTTTGAATTGAGATTAAAATTTAAAAGAATATGCTTAATAATATACAATAATAAAAATATATGTGAACATATTCTAAAAATTTGGATTGAAGTAAATTAAAAAAACACAATACATAGGAAAGATAATATTAAAATAATCATAATTAGATTAACTAATACACATTTTTTAATAATAAATATAAATTTAATTTGTAGCGGATAAGAATATCGTACGCAGAAGAAAAGACATGACATTTATAATATTCACTCTTAATAAGATTACATACTCGAACGATAATATAGATATTATTGATAAAAAATTTATAAAGGTTACATAGTCGAACGATAGATATTATTGATAAAAAAAATTATAGAGAGAATAATAAATTACTCTAATTTATAGTGGGTTTATGTATGCATTCTCATAATAAAAAAAGATTTTTAAATAGGACTCTATCATAAAAAAATAGGATATATGTCATTCAAAAAATTTGAATTTGGATTAAAAAATAGAATAGATTAAAAAAATTGACTTTCGATAGGGGGATCTCGTAGATCACCCCTTAGCCTCCCTCAGCTTGCTATCCTGGGAGCAAGACTCTCGTATTCGAGAGCGCTTTTAATTGTAGTTACAAATTTGGAAAACAAAATATTTGCTTATTTTAGTTCTTTTTTTTTTGCTTATTTCTTTTCTCACGTGCTTCCTCTCTCAAAAACTTTAAATACTCTCTACTCCTCTCTTTTCTCTTATGTAAAACATCTTTACTTTTTTTATCTTTTCCCTTCTTACTTAGCAATATATTTGTTTTTAAAAGTAATTTTATTGCTTAAAAATAATTGATAAACAAATAATTTCTTTTTAAGAAGTGCAATTGAAAGTAGAACTCCAGAATGATTAGAATTGATAAAGAAAGATAAAGTTTAAACATTATAGGCTAAAGTTCATTCTTTTATCTTTTACATTTTCTCTTTATTCTCTTTGTTTTATTATACATGTATGTCAACGAATAAAAATGGATTACAAAAAGAAATAAATATAAGTTTTATTTTACTTTTCATACACGTGTGTTAACTTTATCTGTCATCTAATATTATTCATATAGGCTATATCAATATTGCTTTAAGACTTGAAATAAGTCGTAGATAAAATATCACAAATGATTGATTACTTCTCAAAATTATTTTATTAATATATTACAGTGTTAGATTTAAGTAATGTTTAAGTCATGACTTGATTATTAGTGTTTTCTCTTAATCTAAGTTAAGCTTATTTATGTCAAATTTAGTGTCTTTATTTTCTTTTTTAAGTTTAACAAATATATTGATCCTATTGAACTTTAGTTTTAAATTTAAATGCTGTTGAAAATACAAATCGACCAGTGACCACCACCACTCCAACTACTAGTGCACTACATGGTGACTTCAGTGGCTTAGTTGAGTTGAGCACCAGCAGTCTTTCAAGTATAGTTTTTTTTTCATTTTCTTTTAAACGAACAAGTCATTTTTTTTTGTTTCAATCCGATCATAGATCATTTTTTGTTTTCATATCAAACCAAAACAGATCACGGACTGACTCATGGTAAATAGTTTGAACTGGTTAATCTGATTTGATTTTGATAACATTGACAATTACAATACAGGGAGTCGGGGCCCAAAATTATTTTTAAGTGCAATTTCTCGATGCATAGCTCATAAATGCGAACCCTTTGAAAGATGGAAGCATGAAGGCACATGCAAGACCTAAACTTACATGGTCTGCAAAGATAGAGCATCCACTAGAATGGGCTTGCACTGAACTAACATTTGGTCAGGATTTCAGCGCCCGTTCTTGTTATTAGAATGGTGTGCTCAAATTGTGCAGCAAAGCTTCCATCAGCAGTCAGTGTAGTCCAATTATCAGCCCAGGTAATGCACTCGGTGCTTCCCATTGTAAGTATGGGTTCTGTATAAATCATTAGGGAAAAAACACATAAATATATTTTGTTAATCTAAATGTGTTTGAAAGCTACGACATCTGATGATAAAACAAGATAACAATGCAAAAGAATGATACCGAAGGTTGAATTCTGTTAGGCATTCAAACTTTGGGGCAGTAAGCAGTAAGAGTTATTAATAGCTACAACTAAGAATGAGTAGTTTTGACAGAATGCGTAGTTACCATGCTTCAATGCTATTAAGCGTAGTTTTAATAGCAGTAAGAGTTTTAATAGCTACAACTAAGAATGCGTAGTTACCATGCTTCAATGTTAATTAATACACAAAACCCATCACCAAGATGAATGAGAAAAAAGGAAACTAAGAAGATTATTATGGCGACACCAATATCGGAGCATCTTACCAATGGTAAATGTTTCACCTTCAACCATACGCCCAGGGTTGTCATTACCTGCAAGGGGTTGTAATTTGGAAAAAAAAAAGATTAAAACAAAAATGTTAGTGTGCCACAAATAAAATAAACCATGTTCACAGTTGCATAAAGTAGCACCATGTTCCTCATCGTGTGGCAAGTTTCATCATTGCAATAATAAAGAAATGCATTCAAGTTCTTAATCATTTGAATTTGGCATTAGAAGCTTTTGCACGACAAATCTATTAATCCTTTTATATATATCCACAATTTTTTATCAGTGCTCAAAATTGTTATGAGTTAAGTGATACTCACGATTATGTAATATGAGTGGTTCCGAGTGAAATACTTTGCCAACACCATGTCCAACAAAACGCTCCACCACGCCAAAACCATATTTTTCAGCATGTTCACTAGGATCATCAGAAATATTCCTTAGTATGTACAAATCAGAAGAAGCTGTGAGCAACATGTGCAACTTAAAAGGCCAAGCTAGATGACATATACTTTATACTAGTTTGGTAGAAGTTGGAATCCTGTAATGATGTCTGAGCTTACAAGCCTGAAGCCATGTTGAAAAATTGTCTTACTGCAAACACTAGTGTTTTGAATAACCACATCGATATGCGCATATACATTAACCAATCGTAATCTCCAATTTCTTTCTCAGTAATCAAGAAGTTGAAGAAATTAATAACAAAAAATTGTCTTACTGCAAACACTAGTGTTTTGAATAACCACATCGATATGCATATACATTAACAAATCTTATCTCCAATTTCTTTCTCAGTAATCGAGAAGTCGAAGAAATTAATAACAATAAAATATTCAACACTTATTGTACTCTATAGTTAAATTTAAGCAAAGACTCATAAACTATACCTAATTTTCGTGCCAATCTTCTTAAAGCTAACACCATCTTTGCAGATAGATATGGCCTTATCTAAGCATTCTTCAGTCACCTGACATAGAAAAAGTTACACCTGAGAACCCATTTGACTTTTTTCTGATTTTTTATGTAGTAGATGGCACAAACAAAATTTCAATTACAGAGATATACAAAGTTCACTATTGTTCAATGATCAAATGATATAATACCTTGACAAGTCTTTTTGTGGGCTCATCAACATTTCCACAAAAGAATGTTTTGGAAGTGTCACCATGGTATCCCTGAAATAAGTAAAAGTTCTAATATATGATTAGATGGACCACAATAAAGGCTTCAGATATTGATGAACATGGAACAGACATATGCAAAAGTTTTAAACCAAGGGTCTACTATATAAATTTGTGAGGCAAGAAACTATTTCTTCTATTCTACAAATACACAACTTAGAACCAGATATTCTCAACAAACTGAATGATGATTTTTTATCTTTGTGCAAGAGAACAAAGAAAAGAACATACATTGAGATATACAGTTACGTCTATGTTAATAATGTCGCCATCCTGTAAAAGAATGAAACAAATTCAGTAAATCATTTGTATCATTGTTCAGTAAATATTTCATGTTATTGGATGCTAAAGCAAGTTTCTTTACTTATTTTGAACCTGTAACTGGCGGGAATCTGGTACTCCATGACACATGCACTCATTAACTGATGTGCAGACACTCTTTGGAAAGCCACCATAACCAAGTGGAGATGGATATGCACCAGCATTGATTATCATCTCATGTACTGCTTTATCAATCTCATCTGTCGTTACTGATGGCTGGGTCAAAGGACATGAATTTGTTAATAGACATGATTTTGCAATGACAAACACGCTGGAAAAAAAGGAAAGCAACACATATCCCACACCTGAAAAATGGAATGTGTTTTTCATGAAAATTTTATGCATGCAATCGTGTTGAAAGTCATAAAATCATGTCAAAACTTTAATTTTCTATATGAAGTCTCACTTGCAATTAGATTTTCTGAAATTAGTTTTAAGTTCTCAACGCTCAAGCATAAGTCACTCTATCAAGGGATAAATTGTGTTTCTATCCTTTCCTCTTTTTTTTTTGTTTTTAGACAAAGAAGGATGCAATCTGGGAGATGAAAATAGTCATAAAGAATCTGTGAGTCATGAGCTAGCATCAACATTTCAGCTTTTAAAATTAAAGCTCCATAAAGAAATATTCTCAACTTATATATGTATATTTCCCACATAAATATTCATGCTCACCCTAACTAATGTTCCTGCGAAGTCCAAAACACGTGCAGCGAGTTCACAAGCAGCTTTCATGTGAACAATGCTCTCATCGTCATGTAGTTGATGCTCACTAGAAATCTCAGGTAAGATATTTGTACCAGCATATGGTGGTCTAGGAATACCTTCAGGCACAATTAAGGGTTTAGAAACCTTTCCACGCCTTAATGGTGCCTTTTTTTTTACATTACTTGCACCCTGAAGCTCTCTTGCCCTTCAAGTAAGTACATATTTGAATTCATTAAGAATAGTGGAATGTTTCTCATCGTCAAATAAAGAGATTCACTATATTGATTACAAATATGGAAGAGAAAAGCATAAATACATCATGAAATAGTTAGACCATAAGTACACAGATTACAGAGGAGTTTCATTATAATTAGATATTATAGTCTGCATGAAGAACGTGATCATGATATTTGTCTGAGTGGCATGTGCTTTCTTGAAAACAAGAAAGACAGGTCTCTAATCCCGCACATTTAAGGTTAACTTGCTTAGTTGCCAACAATATCACCATAATCTGGGAGCATGTCGGCCCCTTTGAGATGCATGTAATAGAAGGCTTAGCAGATGATAGAAAGGTTCGTGCTGTGAGAGTTTGACAATTTCCAATTTTTTTCTAATCACTGAAATTTCCAATTTGATAAAATGATAAGACTTGAGTATCAGATTTTGTTATCCTCGCATTTTTTTTCAATCTTAAGAATGCCAATAATATCATCCATTGTGGAGTACCACCATCACTGAGTTTAAATTATTACAAGCAGGATTAGTTCGGCAGCAGAATATCATTCAAAATGAGAGGAAACAACTTAAGAATGTTCTATAAAGGATAATGATCAAATCACAACATTTGCAACACATGAACCAATGGATTTCTAAAACACCTAATGCTGCTGGGAATCCATTATATTATTTTTTTCTCAAGTAAATAGAATTCGACAAGTCCAACCATGTTGATGTCGCAAGTCTTTTTTTTTGCTCGTTCAAAAAAATCAAAACACCAAAATTCATCATTTACCTCCTAATTCTCATGGCCTCTTCCAGTCCAGACAGTTTCCGCGAGAGCACAACAAGATTCTTCCGCATCGGAAATGCTGCTTGCGTGAAGAAACATAAAACCCCCAAAGAGATCTCAAACAATTAGATTCTACGCACAAACACAAAATCAAAAATTGAAATTTACAAGAATCATAATGCAAACGATTGCAATATTTCCCGTTTACAGCAGTGTTACTGGCTTGCCCTTAGAAATTGCAACACGCAACTCACCACACAAGAGGAAAGCAGAGCGAGGAGGAAGTGGGCATATACCGAAGCCGGCGGAGGGTGACGGCCTGAGCGGGCGGCCTTGGAAGAAGGACGACGCCGAGGCCGCCGCGAGGTTTGTCCCGTCTATGGAGCTCGTAAACGCCATTGCTGCTTTCCTCCTCTCTGTAAACTACGACGAAAAATCGACCAAGAAAGCCTTCGTCGTGGTTGGAGTTTGAGAAGAAGACCAAAAACCGAGCGGATAGAAGAGGCGGCCGTAGGAGGATTAGGAGGATATTTTCCGTTTTTTCTTATGATCAATAAATAAATGTAAACATGGATATTTTTGGAATAAAATGGTCTTTTCTGGGTATCACAAAAAAGTTTTTAGAATTTTTTTTCTGATAACCAATTTATATGCTGAGAAAGAAGAAAAAATAATTTGTATTTTGGAGTACAAAGTATTTAATGGAAATTTATTGACAAAAGTATGCATGGTCTTTGGCTCATCTCCTATTTCTAATTTATGAAAAAGAAGTTTTTCAGAAGAACAATTGATTTTGGTATTGTGCTATTAAGTAAAAATATAAAATAAATATAAATTGTGTTATATTTATGGCATGAAATAGTCAGAAAAAATGATATTGTCCTTTTATAATTTTCAAACACGAGGAATCAGAAAAAAAAAACCTAAAACAAATACAACATATTATTACTTTAAATTAATTGTTAATAATTGCATTTGGTTCAAAATATATTATACTGAAAATAAGTATAACTATACTCATAATTTTTATTCTCATTTGTGTTTGGTTAAGAAGTAAAGACTTTTGCAAATTATTCCAACACATATTTGGTTGAATATGAGAATAGATAGGTATAAGTTATATATTTTTATTTATAACATATTAAAAACTAAAATAGCCTTTTCAATAATTTTATGGTGAATTAATTATATCACTAAATAAATACAATCACAAATAAATACATATTTTTTATATTTCTCAAAAATATAATTTATTTATTGGATACTAAGAATTAAACTTTAAATTAAATGCAATATTTTTTGTTTTAATTATATTTTTACACAATATTACACATTTTATATGGTTCTTATTATAAAAGAGTTTAAGTTTTTTATTTAAATATTTAACTTGTTAATTATTTTTTTAACTATTTATTATATATATTTGATTTGTTTATATTTGGTATTTGGTATATATTGCTATTTTTTTTATTAAATATTTTATTTGTTAATACTTATACTCAATTTGGGTGTAATATAATATCTACCTTTTACTATGTATAACTTTTGGCAATATTTATACCCAATTTGAATATAATTATTATTTTTAATTGCACTACCCTCCACATAATTTGGGTATAACTTTGAGTGTTTGGGTATAAACTATGGAATAAATCATTGTTCCTAAATTTATACCCCAACCAAACACAATCAATGAGTTTAATGAAGATGCTAACAACTTAAGTAGGTAACATCATATTACTTATATTCTCAATCATAGAAAATTAGACTTGCAATGTATAAAAAAACATGATCCATAGTTATATTAAATAGCACCTTTATTAATTATTTTATATCTTTTCACCTAAGAAATGAATCATGATCCATCCATATGTTATTTTATTAATTAAATAACATGATTGCTAGATTTGATGATAAAAAATAAATAAAAAATATGAATCTTAAATATATTATTTATTTTAACTACACATCTCATATTTAACGGTTTAAATGATAGGATACACGGTGTACCTTACTTAAATAAGGTGCATATGCATTAAATTATTTTAAAAATGACTTAATAGAGATGTACCCTATTTAAATATTATTAAATTTGAGATCTATAGTTGAAAACAAAATATGAATCTTAAATAGGCTATTTCTTTTTAACCATACATCTCAAATTCCACGGTCCAGATGATCGGATCAGTGTACCTTACTTAAATAGGATACACATTCATTAAACCCTTTTGAAAAAACAAACTGAGTAGTTCTATTCAAGGCGAGATGAATATTCTTTTCAAGACTGATATTTGTTCTATTTGGAAAAAATTCACTTGAGAATGTTGATAAATATGTCTTAAGATAGTTCAGAAGTCAAAGAATTTTACAAGGTAAATGGGTTGTAGTAGTACAGTGCAAGATTATTTTATTAATAGGATCAAGTGATCATGTAGTTATTTTTGTACCATTGTAAATAGTCATGAGAGTTGGATCATGTAGTTATTTTTTTTACCATTGTTAAGTATATGTTTTATGCCAAATGTGATTCTACATCTATTTTCTCATCAATTTAACAACATAGATATTATGTTATAATAAGTTGATATATATATATATATATATATACATATACATACATACATACATATACACACACTATGTTTAATATAAATGCAGTGTTAATTCACACGATGATCATACATATATATAATATATATATATACATATATATACATATACACACTATGTTTAATATAAATGCAGTGTTAATTCACACGATGGTCATTCTAGATTTGAAATTAATAATTTAAATTAAACTAATCAAATAGGTAATAAAAGAATTTATAATCTAAATAAAATTTAGTCCAGATGATTAATTATAAATTCATTAACTCTATAACGATATATTTATAGGTATTTAACTATCTAGTAGTAACGAAATCCAACATTCCTCCTTATGTATAAGTAACATCCTCTTCTCATTTGCAATTTATGTAAGTTGGATTGCTTGAAAAAAAATATTTTAAATAATTTTAAAAGAAAAGTTTCAATTCCTTAATCATTTCGGCATGACATTAAGAGTTTTTTTAAACAAAGTTACTAATATTTTTTTTTCAATACCCACTTTTTTAATAAAATTGTTATTTCATCATAATTTAGTATCTTCAATATGTGTTCTATCTTTTGTAGGATCTACTTAACAAGTTGCTAAGAGACTCCTGTTTTAGGAGTGAAGAATTTGTAAGTATGCATTATTGATAACAATGTCAAATGTCATTTAACATATTTTTATATAATAAGTAAAACTATTAAATAATTTGTCAATATTAAAATTAATAAATAAATCTCATTTTTATTTGCATGAAAGATATTATTATATATTTATAATCTAATAATTATAGTAAAATTTTAAAAAAAAAACTAAATTTACTTTTTGATATTTATTTTGAATTATCTTTTTAAAACAAAACATGCTTAATGTGTTGGAAAAAATTATACATAATCATCAATTATATTATTAATGTAATTCAAGTTTTAATGCATGATTTGAAAAAAAAATGTTAAATTTTACTAAAAAACAAACAAAACATTAAAAATAAAAAGTATCGGTTGTTAATATAAAAACATTGTATGCATTTGGTATCCATCAATGCTAATAAATATTTGTTCCTAAATTATTTTATTTACTGAAAAAAATAAAAAATATCATATTGCATAAATAATTTATATTTGAAATGATTTGTGTGGTTATATCTTAATAGTCTTAATGATTATTTGACTTCAGTGTATAAATAATTGCATTCTTGATGTATTCCTCTATTATTTATTATGCACTTAAATGAATATCTCGAAACCACTATTAATGCACTTATATGACATACACAGTCAAGAAAATGTTGTACACAAATAACTAATTAACCTCTTTTAATTATTCCTTTATGAAAATTAGAACAGAATTTTCAAAACTAGAGTAATCTTAAAAATAAAAAAAATTATAAATAAATTTAAATTTTCTAAGATAAAATAAAATATGTTTAGATAACTTACTAAATAAATATCTTAGGTAAGAATATGTTAGTCCTATATAATTGATAAATTTGTGCTTGAAAGAATTAAATAGTTGCTTAATTAAAATTTTCATAAAAAAAGATAAAATATATATATTCTAAAAGTATATATATAAATTTTAAAAAGTTATAACAAAAGAAATGATAAATTATGTTGCTTACTGAAAACCTGTAATTACATGATAACAATTAGATTGTTAATATAATGTAAGTTATAATGTATAATTTGAAAAAAAAACTTTAAATGTTATTAAAATACAAACAAAACATTAAAAGTAAATATATTGGTTGTTAATATAAAAACGTAATGTGTTAGAAAAATGTGTTGGATATCCATTAATGCTAATCAACACTCCTTCCTAAATTAGTTTATATACTGAAATAAATAAAAAAATAGCATATCGCATAAATTATTTGAAATGATTTGTGTGTTATACATTAATATCTTTAATAATTATTTGAGTTTAATGTAGAAGTAATTAATTTTTTATGTATTCCTCCATTATCTATTGTCCACCAAAATGTATCATTCTCGAAACCACTATCATCGCACTTGTATAGATAGACACAATCAAGAAGATGTTGTGCTGGAACAACTTACTAATTCAATTATCTTGATTTGGTATGTTCGACATGCCCTTATGAAACTAAAAGAGAATTTTTAAAATTAGAATAATCTTAAAAATATATTACTAATACAATTCATAAATAAATTTAAATTTTTAAGAGAGTAATAAAATATATTTAAATAATTTACCAAAATAATATTTTAGGCAAGAATTTGTTAGTCCTCAAGACAATTTTGTGCAATAAATGATGAGATAGTTGCTTACTTAAAAGTTTATTAAAAAATAAAATATACATTCAAAACATAATATTATTTAGATTATACTTTATACATTCAAAAAAATACATATATATAGTATAAAGAAGTAACAAAAAAATAATTATTATGTTGTTCACTTAAAATTGCAAGTACATGATATTAATTAGATTATTAATCTAATTCAAGTTGTAATGAATGATTTTTAAAATGTTAAACTATTTAAAAAACAAACAAAACATAAAAAATAAAAAAAATAGTTGTTAATATAAAAATGTTGTGTTAGAAGAAGGTGTTCGGTATCCATTAATCCTAACCAAATCTCCTTCCTAAATTATTTAAAAACAAACAAAAATAAAGAAAAACAAACAAAACACTAAAATAAAAAAAAATATCAATTGTTATTTAAAAACTTTATGTGTTAAATAAGGTCTTAGATATATGATTTATAAAAACTTTATCAATGTTAATCAACAATCATTTCTAAATTATTTTATGTACTAAAATAAAGAAATAATAAATGATTTATATTTGAATCGATTTATATGATTATAACTTAATAGTGCTAATGATTATTTGAGTTTAGTTTATAAGTAATTAGATTCTTGATGTATTTCTCCATTATTTATTATCTATTGAAATACAATATCCTCGAAATCATCATCATCACACTTGTATGGCTAGACAAAGTCAAGAAGATGTTGTGTTGGACAATTCACTAATTCAACTCTTTTGATTGCGTGCATTCAACATGTCTTTATAAAAATTAAAAGGGAATTTCAAAATTATAATAATGTTAAAAATTATAAATACAATTGATAAATAAATTTAAAAATTTTGAGATAGTAATAAAATATATTTAAATAACTTAACAAAGTATTATCTTAGGCAAGAATCTTTTAATCCTTTATAATTAATAAATTTGTGTACGAAAGAATGAGACATTTGCTTAGTTAAAATTTCCATAAATTCAAGAGTTATATATA
>LTAE01000877.1:39091-55235 GCA_001647135.1 Pontederia paniculata
TTAAAAGATGATACTGAGAAATAACTGAACCTGATCTACTGTACACCTAGTGAGTTGGTGTAACTGACCTGTCTGTACTGTTACTGAAACTGCAAAGTCTGAAAGGAAAAAGTTTGATCTACTCACTTCATGACACTTGATTATTATTCCTTTTATATGATCTTTACATACTGAGTTTCACAACTCACGGGTTCTACCCCTGCGAATTCAATTCGACAGATGGCTTTTGATAGGTACTGATGATGGTGCTGATGGTGATGCAACTCGTGGTGGTCTGCTTTGCATATGGATTAGGATCCTGGTTGAGTCCTGCTGGTCATCTGATAGAGATGGATATTGTCCTGAGTCCTTACTAATTATTTGATTAGTCATTGATGTCTGGTAGTTTTGTTAGAACAATGTGTTGAATTATTAGTCTTTATATTGAAAAATGATATTTTAATTTATATTGTTATATTTTAATTTATATTGTTATTGATATCTGATGTGACTCTGAGGTCGACCAGTCAAATGGTCAAACTAAATGTACTGATATGATGTGGTGGCGTCTCCAAAGTCAAAATTATTAGGTCTGATTTTGGGGGCGTTACAACGACTTTCTTTATCTCCATTGAAAAACACAATTTGACAAATACATTCCAAAGAACTTTCGAAACACGAATGCATTTCAAAAATAGTGAAGACCAAATGTGTCGGGCAAGAGGAAGTTGGTAGGATCGGGTTGGGAAACCGGGATTCGAACAAGCACTCTAACCAATTAACATATATTAAAAAATAGTGACATTTCAAGACGATGGTAATGTTAAAAAAATAACGATTTTTTGGTAAGTTATAATTTTAATTATGTTTTTATTCAATATATATCGGTATAAACAATTGAGATAATTTTATTTTTTTTGTACATGATAAGAGATGAATTAAATTACTGTTATTCGACCAGTACTTCAGACAACTTTCTAAAAAGAAAAAATGTAAACTATTAAACTCATCATCACTACATAAAATGATACTAACTGTGACATGCATGCATGCATTTGATTCCAAATATCTATGATCTATATATAATATATATTTCTCTATTCGGCAAGCACAAAACATCACATTATTTATTTTGATGCATCAACAACCATAGATTTTAAAACGCAATCTAATGTCTCTCTCTCAAATCGCATCTCTCCCATGCTCCCTCCTCGCCGCCTCCGTCGCCGCCGAGCTGCTTTCGCCGGCCGCCTTGACGTCCTCCCTCAAGGTGTCCTGCGCGTCCTTCGCCCCGCCGACCACCGTATCCTTGGCCTTCTCAGCCGCGCCCTTGGTGGCCTCCCACGCTCCCTTCACCGTCTGCTTCGCCTTCTCCCCGATGCTCTCCGCCGCGCCCGCCACCTTGCTCCCGCCTTCCTTGGCCTTCTCCATGCCTTCCTCCGTCGTCTCCTTCACCGTCTCGCCCATGGACTTCGCCTCCTCCTTGGTCCTGTCCTTGGCCGCCTTTGCCATCTCCCTCGTTTCCTCCACGGCCTCCCTCGTCTTCTGAGACATGTATGACGCTTTGTCGCGCGCAGCCTCCCTCGTCTCCGCCGCCTTATCCCTCAGTGCCCCGGATCCCTCCTCGGCTTTCTCCTTCGCCGTCTCCACGTAATCTTTCATCGCCTCCTTCGCCTTCTGCTGGGCGTTCCTGTCTGCCACGCTGCCGTAGTCTGTTTCATCTCCCTGAGCCTACATGCATGCATGGTGAACAACAGGAAGCTTCAGACTACTCTCGTCTGCAACTGGGGCAGAAAGATCGATATGGAGGAGAACGATGAGAGGAAGAAAGAGAACCTGAGAGGACCTTCCTGCGGACTGGAAGCAGAGAACGCTGGGCTTGATAAGAGCGGCGCGGAAGCGAAGCGTTTGGTTGGGCAGAGCCTTGGAGATGGTGTTCATGAACGCTCCGCCGCGACCTCCCCCCAACATGGCTGCCATGATCGGTGTTCTTGAGCTCTTTTGTGGCCTTGCGAGCACCTGCAACTGGAGAGCCCCATCATTTTGGGCGGTGAAATAGGGGAGGGTGGTGTGCTCTTGCGCTGACACGTAGAGGCGACACGTCGCGTGAGAGATGAATCGAGTCAACACGTGGTCAGAGTCGTATCGTTGCGTGCCAATTTCTAATAATGATATATTAATGCACGTCTTCCACTCTTTTCACTCAATAATTAAAAGTTTTAGTTATTCCAAATGAAACTTGAAATGTTATCGAAGTTGAAAAAAAGTTTCATCATAAGATTTTAACAATAATCTGGCTTAATTAACTTGAAATTTAGGTGAAAATAAACTTATAAAAGAGAATTATTTTTTAAAATAAAAATGGAAAAAAACTTCTTAAAACAATTTATGTAATGTGTGTTTACTATATAATTTCAAATAATGATATGATAATGAATTTTGAAAAATGAAAGTTGATTTTCTTAAATTTTAATTTACGTTTTCCAGTCAATTAAAAAAAAATATCATTCGCTAACATATGTATATTCTTAATATTAAAAATAAATAAAATATTTTCTAAAAAAATGTTTAAATTCCTATCAAAACAGCATATTAAAAATATTCACTTATTACTGATCAATATCGACATTAAAAGAAGCTACTAATCAACTCTTAATGAGATATATCATTAATTTATATTTTTTAATAGTAGGTTAGTTATGCAAGAACCAACAAATTGCACCAATGTACATTTACCATCATAAAATAAGTTTCATGTACTTATGGATTTTATTTGTAAATGAATACATAACTTTTGAAGGGTACAGGAACACACACATATTATTCGGATAAAAGATAACTCAAATCCCTTTGTATACATTTTATTTTTTCAATGTTCTCGGAGGATTTTGTCGGAGACAGAGTGGAAGATTACTGCATGAAGTGTCCTGTTCTGGAAGACAATTGAAGAATTGCAAGTCCTATTGATGAACCATATCTTATCGTTTGTGATGATTTCCCTTACCAGCTGCTGCTGCTTTGTTTCATTGTGCCTGCCGCTTGGATCGCCAAAACTAAATTAAGCACTTCACATGAGTTGGATTCTGCATCATGGTTTCATTTATTTCACTATAAACAGAATCAAGATTTTTAAACTCGAAGGTTCAAATTTACATTTAGTAAATTTGACTCGTAAATCTAACTATATACATTTAGTAAATTTACCCTATAAAGTTGATTAATTTATCATTGTGAGGTATTAGACATATTATTGGACTGAAGTTTAGGAGGATATAGTAAAACTCATGTTATACATCTCATCGGATAGAAACGATCATACTTATCAATACGGGTAGGTCAAACTCTCATCAGGTAAAATGTTTTTCGAGCGTCCTCATAGTTCGTATTCCTATGTATAAAAAAATATCTCAATAAAATAATCAAAATATACGATTTATCAACTAAAATAAGGCGATTGACATAAAAAAATGAAAAAAAAAGTTATGGAAGTATAAATTTTATGTATCTAGGCTATACATTATCTTTTTTCCATATAGAATTTAATGTTTTAGTATGATCTTTATTTCCTCTTTTTTTAAAGAGTTTGATCACTGAAATTTACTTCATTTTAGAAGGTTATTTCATTTAAATGTAATTTTACTTCCAATCAGGGGTGGAGGCAGGAATTTTTGTGGGTTCACTATTTATACTAATTAATTAAATAAAAAATTAAATTAATATTTAAAATTAAATTTTTGAGAAAATTATTTTGGTATTGAAAAAGATTTTATGAATACATATATATTATTTATTTTTTCTAAGAACAATTGGAAGATTAATAAATCAAAGTTCTTGTTCACTTATTTTACTTTGGAAATATATAATTAAGTGGTTTTTTTATAATATTTTTCATATATATAGTTAACTAGAAAATATATTTTATATTCAATGCTATGAATCAATAAAAGATAAATTTAGAACTTAAGAAGAAAATGATATTGTCTTCAAGAATATGCAAAATAATAAACAATATTTAATTATGTTAAGATCTTACAAGAATACTTGCACAATTATTATTTTTATATAATCATGCATAAAAATTAAGAAATTAAATGAGCATACATAATACTATACATGGCTTAAAGTTTAAAAGAAAATAAAAGATATGTTTAATAAAATAATGTAAAATTAAATAAATTAAAAATAAAAATATATGACCAAAAAAATTAATACTTGACTAAAAGAGAGATGATGAATTGGTTATATGAAAAATATGTAAAAAATATTATGCATCATTAATGATTTGGAGATTTATTAAAAAATAAAATACCAATTAATAAGATAAAGAAGATATGATCTATAGAAATTATATATTCATATAATGCAATAAGGGAAGACAATATAAAAATAAATAAAGAAGACATAAAGAAAATAGGTGGAAATATGTAAAATACATGTAAAAAACCGTCAGGATGAGGATTCGATCCCCTCACCTTTGAGAGAACTAACACGTCTGCCATTAAGATAAGATGATAGATTTACTAATTTACTACTACACTATATTTATCCTAAATTCCAGCAGCACATCCTTCTCTCCTTATCTTAAATCTCCGAATATATATAAAGTCCCAAAAAAATCACCCCGCTTTATGACAAAATATTTTCATGAGTGCGTTACACATTATGCATTACTTTGACTTTAAAGTTGACACAAAAACTGATCAACTAAATGCGAAATACAAAAAAATAAATAAAAGCATAAATTTTCATAATTCTTTTCATAAAATATAAATGCGGAAATTATATATGACACAAAGTCTCATAGTCTCACATCACATAATAGTTTCTTTTCTTATCACAACTGAACAAAAGATATTAGACTGACAAACATCATACTACGGACCACTACTCATGTGTAAGCAGCATAATCACAAACACCTATCGCCACTAGCACCATCAGGAATCATGACATCCTAGATTCACTGACCTGCAGAATTCAAAGCAGGGGGCAAACAAAATCACCGTGAACTATGAAGCTCAAATATGTTTGACACAATAAAAAAGTAATTTTCATGATAAATTTTAAAAACATGAACATAACTACATCATCATATATTTAAACATTATTTTTTATAACTTTTTATTTTTAGATGTGGAATTTCACATTCATAACAAGATATGTAGTATTTCACATTATATATGTCTACTCCAATGATTTGCTTTAGTTCGTACAAAACTAAATAGCAACATTAATCTGACACAAACTTTCAAATATTGGATTGTTGGTCCAATATTTGAAAGTTTATATCATTGGGTTCATGGTGGCGATACTGTAGGCTCGGCCTGGTTAAATAGGCCTGAGCCTGTAAAAAAAGATGAACGAACAAGGACAGACCACAAGTCCATTGTAGAGGAAAAGGAAAATGGGTGTATACTCGTGCAGTACGCGTACAGATGCATTTTGTGTAATATTGTACCACTTTTTGTTCTCACTAAATGGGCACGTTTGATAAAAAAAAAAAGAGGAGAACAAACATCTTATTATTGTTACTTTTGCATCTAAATATTTCTGAAACAATATAATTCTTTAATTTTTTAAAATCAACTCGAATTTCAATCATTTTTTATTAGAAAGCAAGACTAAGATATTCCTACCATTGACAAGAACAATTTATTGTTCCTTTATCTTTTCTTTTTCTAATTTACTTTATTAAATTAATTTAGTTTATACATAATCATCCATAGTTATTAAGTTTTTATATTATTAATGTAATTTTAATTTTGCATAAAAATATAACGTTAATAATAATATATAATATTACAAATATTTTGATATTAACAGTTTTGCATATTGTTTAATTATTATATTCACACAATTTTTGGTAATAATATATAATTGAAAGTAGAATAGTGGAAAATATTAATTAGTTAGTCTATGGACCTATCCGACTAAGCTTATAAGTAGTTTAAAATTGTTTATAAATTAATTTCAGAATTTCTCTATATTTGATAAATAAAATATTATACTTATAAATTGTTAGAGTAAGTTGGAAAAGAGCTTATTTTTAAAGTTGTTGACCTATTTTTTTTAACCAACTATATTACTTTTTTACCTATATTCTTTTAATATTATTATCATATGACTGTAATGATATCTTAGTCAATATTTACTTTAACAAACATTATAATTATATTACTATTATCATCATATTTATTCAAGCATGTAAATATTTATATTTTAAAATAAATTTTAGCACTTAAAATACTTATCAGTATAAGTGTTTATTAAGTAATTTTTTATCAACTTAGTCAAATAAAATCTATATAGTATTAATTAATTTATATAATATTATAATTATTTAGTAGTTAATTTTCTTATTCAAAATAAAATGAAGAGTAATTATATACTATTAGAAACATATTAATTTGAATAATTAAAATTAGCACTAATAGTTATTTATCATTACTTAACTCAATAATTAAAATATATTAATTATTTATTTATAATTAATAATATAAAAAATATTTAATTATATTTAATAAAAATATATATGATACAATATTATATTTAATAATATTATTAAAATACTAATTAATTAAATACATCTTAAAAATAACTCATCGATAATATTTTAGTTCTATTATTTTCATTAAAAAAATATTGTTATTAATTTGTAGACCCCTTATTCGCATTCCAAACAACTAAAATTGAATCCTAGGCTCCTAATTTATTTGTTAAATGCGGGAAGCCCGAAGCTTACCCTTATTTATTGACTTATTTATTAGTGTTGCATTTTTTTTAAAGTACATGGCTTTTAACTTATGCATCCGTTTATGGCCTCTTTTCCTCGCATTCTTTTAGTGTTTTTTTCCAAAGTTAACAAATCACTCTAAAAACATTTAAAAAAAGGAAAAAAAGACACCTTTTCTTTTCAACCCCTCATTTCGCAATATATGCTTTACAAATTACATAATTAAACAATAGTTTTACTAAGAAATAAATTCAACTCATATATAACTAATAGTATAGCTCAATTTTTTTTAAAAAAAACACCTTTCTTTTTAACTCAAATTACATAATCAAATAAAATCTATACTAAGAAAATTACTTTATTGATATTAAAAGAAGGTGTCATGTTTTAATAAAAAAATATCAGTTTTTCTCCCTATTAAAAAGTAATCTAAAATTTAATCGAACTCTTACATTTAATTTTTGTCGTGTATTACGTTTCTCATTTCCCTTCTCACAAATTATGTACGAAAACATTATAATACTATTATATTATTCAACATTTATTTCCACGAGTCCATATACCACATGTCCACAAGCTTGTGTTTCTACGTTGCATTTTCTTATACACATACCGGTAAGAATTTTATGAGCTACCATTTCCTGATGTGACATATTACATTACTGACTACGCCATGTCGCTGCTTAGATTGTCCCGATTCATGCGCACTGGATTTTGTTCCTAAATCCAAACTCTCACCGTTCGCTTCCACGTTATACAAAACTATCAATCAACGGAAGATATTATGTTTGGAATGTTGGATTTTAATTATAATGTTTAGATTCTGAAAACCTTGATTTATCTCTATTTTCTAGAAGAACATCATATTTTTTTTTACAAAATAGAAAATATAACAGGACAAAAATAACACACATTACACATGACAATACGTTAATCTAAAGGAAAAATTACAAAATAATAAAGCATAATTCTTTAATCAACATAAAGTTACATTAACATATAGAAGTTTAATTAGAAAACAAATAAATAAGTATTTGAAAATTTAATGATTGACAGTACAAAATAACATAAGCGGACATAAAATGATTTATTCAATCATTATTAATCCCATAATTAAAACAACTTTGTTATAATGCAATAAGTAGTTTTATATTATTTTTTTGTTACTTTGAAAAATAAATATCCATAAAAAGTAAAGATTTTCACTTCTGTTATATTCATACTATGCAGGGAAATAACTTCACCAAATTTCTAAACTATATCTCAATTCTCAAATACTTTTTTTCCAAACAAAACTTAAATCTAATAGTTATTTACTTTATTTTCATTTAAATTTGAATCTAAGAGTTGCTCAAGTCCTTCTGGTTTAAATATTGATTAATGTATTTGTTTTAATAATTATGAAATATACTTTTACGTCTACTTTTTTAATATACAAATATAAAAAAATTAACCTATTTCATAATTATTTTGTACTTACTTTTTTCTTTTTCTTTTTATATCAAAGAGGCAAGGATAAAAATATGTTATAATTATAAAAAAGTAAACAAAATAATTTTATAATTAGGATCAAATATATAAAATAATATAATTCACGATAAAAAGAAGAAGTCATTCAGTGCCCGGACAAAGCACTCATTCCCTTCATCCCCGGCTAAAATCCAGTAACAAGGCCACATTTTTTTTCAGTTGGAAGAAGGCCACATTTTTGCCACGGTGGAGGACAGAATCTTACAGTTTCCCTTCTTTCGTTGTCCCAAGCCACAAGAAACCATGATGTCCTGTGTCGTGTACGACCAAACTGTGTGTGCCTGCAAGGCTGCAACTTGCTCAAAGTGTTTATTTTTTTGCTGGATCAAAACTTGTTCATGTTTGCATCCCACATTTCAATTTAACTTTATGTATGAAAAGTTTTGTTTTTCTTTGTGATGGTAGAACAACATCATTTTTCATGACCATGATCATCAAACAACTCTGGGAGGAATCTTTTCGAAGTTTATTCTCGGGGATATTTCCTTACAGAATCAGACATTTGATATTAAGATATTATGATGAAAGAACACAAAATTGAATGTTAAAAGGAAGGTAATAGCTATGTTTCACCTTTCACAAACTTGATATTAATAATTTAGAGAACAGTATAGAATTAGGCTTGAAAGCCTCAGCTCGACAAATGAATCGAGAGTTCCCAAGTTGACCTATTAAAAAAATGCTAGAAGTTAAATGAATTAGGTCAATCACCTCATCTCAAGCTTAGGTGGTAGCATTGACCACCAGTTCCATATTGTTCTTATGGTTTCAGCACTTGTTTCTTCCACAAAAAAAAAAGGATTAATACAAGCACACGACAGTAATAAAAAAAACAGCATTACATGGTTCAAAATTAGGAGTACCAAACCCTGCTTGCCTTGGTCAATGAGAACCTGTTCATTTGCACTTCCCTTCCCAGCAGTAAACTAAATTGTCTCAAGGAGCACTTGTATTGGACTAGTTGCAGCAGTGACCTCTCTGAAGGATATATATAATTTTCTAGTACATTTCTGAATCAAGATTTGGTTAGCTACACAGTTCTGCAGCAGGACACAAAATTCCCACCAAATGCTCGACTTGTATCCTGTATAATATTTCTGTGCATGCACATGAACTCAGTAATTCCAACAGTGCTGATGTTTAATGTTTCCCAACTGAATCAAAAAAATCAGAGTTGGTGCACCAACTTTTCTGATAGCAGTAGATGGGTAACAAAAACGAGAGTAATGGAGCCAAAAAAAGAACAAGCTTCATCACATAGTGGATGTGGCATCTCATGCTCTTGGAGATAATTGCAAAATTCAAAACTCAGGAGTAATAATTACTAATTAGTGAAAGCAAAACATTGTAACAACTACTTCATGCACATATCCTGTAACAATTGTGAGGCCAAAGAGAGAGAACAATCACCTGCACATTTAATGTGCTATAATGAGGAGAATTTCCTATTTCATATTTATCCATAAGCATTCCTAAGTAAAAATGTTAATGTGCAGAATTGGTGTTCAACACACAAAAATCTCCTGAGAATGGAACAAATCCGGAAACCTCAATCCACGGCAATCTTTGGATCTACTGCAAAATGGGGCCAAGGAATTATGCTGCAACAAAAAAAAAACATGTTTATTAAAAACTATAAACCAATAACAAAAATGGAAGGTGTTCCAAAATTTTCAATGACCAAAGCATCTGACACAATATCCAGAAGGAAAAGTTTTCACAGAAGACCTTCCAAATCCAAGTAAGGTCAGCATCATGCCCCCGCTATAACCTTTCCATCTTGTTGGGTCCCCTTGGACAATTGCACCAAATCCGATGGAGATGGTTCAATTCAAAGCTTTTTAAGAACCCCTTCCCTCTCTGCCATGTCTGATTCGGTGCTGCAGTGCACTCCTTTTCATTCCATTCCTCCATTTGTGGATTACCACAACACCTCTTGTGAAGGTTTTGTTTTCAAAGCTTACTGTTTCCCCCCATCTCTCTCTCTCTCTCTCTCTCTCTCTCATCTTAAACTCTATCCCCGCTTGCCTTCTTCAGAAGGCCATTGGTTCCCTCTGGTCCAAGTTTTGGTTTTGCTGAAAGGGCCGGAGGAAGGAAGGAGAGCCAAGAAAACTTAATGACTTACAAGGGAGGTTAGCTTTTATCTTATTCTGTTATTAAAGTATGTGGCTGAGGGGAAAAAGAAGATGAAGTCTGCTTAATTTAGCTCGACTGTTTTTGTTTGTGGTGATGAAACTGAGAGATTATTTTCTTCAAGGTTCGGAGCTCAGTGCAGAGGAGACTCCTCCGAAGGATTCTTACATCTCCAAGGAAGGTTGTATTCAGCTTTCCTGCTTATGCATCCTCTGCTGTTTTACCTTTATGTTGTTCTCATGAAAAGTTACTGTGGATTTGTAGAGGCCACCACTTTGGAGCAAGAGCGTGCACCAGAGGAAGGTAATGGAATTCTTTCTTTCATGATGATGTAATTGTTGCATATGGTGAAAAGGGGATTTGTTCCAGTGTGATGATGTCTACATGTGAAATATTAGCAGTTCCCTTGCAATAAATCTAAGACAGAAAAGAAAAAAAAAACCTTGGAAGGAATTAGTTTTGCTCTAGAAAAAAAAATGATGCTAATAATCAGTATTAAGTATCTTTCTCTTCAGGCAAAGAAGAAGACGAGCAGAATTGTAAAGCCAAGCTCGAAGGCAGTAAAGTCGATGGCTTTGATCAGAACTCATCTAGAGGTGTCATAGAGAACCCAGTATTTCCTGCAGGTTCCGATTGCAACAGCAGTTGTGACACCTCCTTGACGGATAAAGCATTTTCAGTCAAGGAAGAAGAGGGCCAGAATAGCAAAGCTGAGACAGATGGCAGTGATGCTGATGTCTTCGATGAGAATTCATCTGCTGGTGTCCTAGAGAAAGTATCATCTTCAGATTCTGACAAGAGCAGCAGCACATACACTCCTTTGATGGATCAAACAGTTGCTCCATTGAAAAATGAAGATGTGCAGGATAGCAAAGCTGAGCCTGATGACATTAAAGTTGATTGCTCCTGCCGGAATTCACCTCAAGGTGTCCTAGAGAATGCAGTGTCATCTGCATGCTCTGATGAGGGCAGCACTGATGACACTTCCTCAGTGGATCAAACAGTCGCCCCAGACAAAGAAGATGAGCAGAATAGCAACAATTCTGAATCGGATGACAGTAAAGTTGATAGCTCCGGTCAGAACTCTCCTCGAGGTGTCTTAGAGAATGCAGTATCATCTGCTTACTCTGATGGGAGCAGCAGTAGTGAAACTTCCTCAGTGGATCAAACAGTGCCTCCGTATGGAACAGGGATGGAATCTCAGAGTCTGAACTGGAGAAATTTGATAAGTCGATTGATAACAAGGAAGAAGAGGTCCATGCTGAGGTTGCCGACTTTTCCGATGGCAATGAGAAGTTCAAGCTTACGTAGAGCTTTGGAGAAGGTTAAGAACAATAAGGATCAGATCGACATTGGTCAAATTGCAAAAGATGTGGGAATTGCCAAGCCATCTTGGAGGAGCTTTGAATATGATGAGCTCGTCACTGCAACTAATGGATTCAGCCAAGGTAATACTACATTTTCCCAGATTGAATTACCTAATATATCTAAAGTTAATTGAGAAAACTTATGAATTCTCACTCTCACATTTTATGCTGAATAGATTCTGAAATATATGTTTAATGTGTTCTAAAACAATTATCTGTGTTAGAGAACTTGATTGGCAAGGGAGGACATGCAGAAGTCTACAAAGGAAGCCTGGTCAATGGTCAGCTTGTGGCAGTGAAAAAATTGACAAAAGGAGATAATGAGGAAACACGAGTTGCAGATTTCTTGTCTGAGCTTGGAATTATTGCTCATGTTAATCACCCAAATGCTGCACAATTAGTAGGATTCAGTGTTGAACGAGGTTTGCACTTGGTTCTGCGTTTCTCAGCACATGGAAGTTTGGCTTCTGTGCTCCATGGTAGGGGCATCCTCTCTATCATTGATTGATTAAGTAACAATTCATTTTAGGAGCTAGATTTAAGCTTAAAATAGTATCGTATTTATAGAATACCTAGATCTTTATGTGACAAACATAAACTAGTTCTCATAAGGAGTTCAGTTCTTCAGGATCAAAAGAGAGCCTTGAGTGGAAGGTTAGATTTAAGATTGCCATAGGTGTCGCGGAAGGGCTGCTGTACCTTCACGAAGGATGCCAAAGGCGTATAATTCATAGAGACATCAAGGCCTCAAACATACTCTTAGCAGAAGATTACCAGCCACAGGTATTCCAATAAGTTATTTTGGCCATTATTTTAACATCCTTTAAACACGATGTCCTCCTTACCGCAGATTTCTGATTTTGGGCTTGCAAAGTGGCTTCCGGATAATTGGAATCATCATATAGTATTCCCCATTGAAGGAACGTTTGGGTGAGATATAATAAGCTAGATTCCTTCAAGCTTGAACATTTCATTATTTCCCTTATACTTGGATTCTGCATTATATCTCAGATACATGGCACCAGAGTATTTCATGCATGGAGTAATGAATGAGAAAACAGATGTATTTGCCTTTGGGGTGGTGCTTCTTGAGCTAATAACTGGAAGGCTGGCAGTTGACTTCTCAAGGCAGAGCCTAGTGATATGGGTATGACAATTCCCTTGCTCGCCATTGCTATTTTCAATACTTTATAGGGGTATGATATTTGAACTATTAGTTCCGTAATGCTCCTAAACCCTTTTCTTATCGTCTCTAATCACTTCTGTGGAGAAGAAAAAAAAGAAAATGTAGGCACATGAGAAGTTTCATAGTGAAAAATAAATACTGCTAACATGTGATATTATTCATTATATGTTGTAGTACTAGATACAACTGGTTTACTCCAATGATATAAATGTATCGGGAATGTCAGATAGAAAAAAAATCTCCAGTGTGTTCATTTTTGTGAATTATGGGCAATTACATAATACAAGGATGTAATGCAACAGGCAAAACCACTGTTCGAGGCAAACAAAGTGAGCGAACTTGTCGACCCTGTTCTTGGTGATGCTTACGACCTCAAAGAAGCTACGCGTGCATTACGAGTCGCCTCAATGTGCATTCATCACCTTTCAACCTCCAGACCGAGGATGAAGGAGGTAAAAAGAAGACAAATTTGAAAGTAAAACTTTTGATAAACTCTTGACGACTTGACTCATGAAACACTGATGCTTAAACAGGTGGTCAGACTCCTAAGAATTGATGACGGATCAATTGAACTCATGGAACAAGCATCGCGGTCTAAAGTTTCGAGAGCACCGTTGATCGATGCACCAGGCATGGAAGAAGACTACACCTGTTCAAGGTACCTGAATGATCTCAACCGGCACAAACAGCTTGCTCTGGAGCAATAAAAGTCAGTGGCCTCAAAGATATATTTTTATGCCCACTTTCATGAGCTGAAATGGACGGATGACAAGGCCATGCTCACCATCTGCAACTCAATCAATTGCCTTCTTCCAATATCACATATGTGTTAGTTTCCTTCAATCATTTTCCATCAGGCTTGTGAGTGGATCCCATGCAATCTTATGTGTCTTTGGAAGAACGTAAACTTACACAGGAGTCTGAAGTGTACATTTGACATCTCGACCTTATAAATGATCAACAGTTGCAGGGAGCATTAATGATATCTTTTAGTTATTGCAACTGATAATGATGTAGATTTCTTTATAGTTTGTATATTTTGGAACACAAATAAACATACGGATCTAAAAATCAAAATGTATGGCTTCACGGACTCGGGCCCAGGCCGGTTAACCCAGTGACTCTTCTATCTATTTATAATGTAGCCCAACTAAACAATTTCTGCCTCGAATGGTTTGGGGTAGCCAACTGATATTTAATTATACGATAAAAAAGATAATATAACAAATAAAAATACTATCAAATTAACCTTATTTATTAAATTCTATGTACAATGATTGTAATTATATTGACACAAAATTAGTGTGGATTAAATTTACTAAAATTAGTGTGGATTAAAGTTACTGAATTAATTATGTTGTTGAGGTGTTTAAAAGATGGCATTTTGTCAATAATAAGTAAATAAATATTGAAAATAATGTAATGATAATTAAAAAATGTACAATAAATAATTAAAATTTTCAATAAAAAAACTTTAAGATAAAGAAAATATATTACAAAAAGAATAATATTAATTTTAAGTAATTACTGATTTAATATTTCATAATAGTTTTATTAAGAAATAAAGATACCTTAATTAAAATCTTTGATTATTTATACATAGGGGTGGACACGAGCCGAGCCGAGCTAGGTCAGCACTTAAATAGGCCATGCCTATTTAAAAAGTTTAATAAACGAGCTAGGCCAAAGGCCTATAATAGGCTTACAAATTAAGTTTGGCATGACTTGTTTATTAAATTCAAGAAGCCTGATCTAGCTTAATAGCTTATTAAGTCATATTTATTAATTATTAAATATATATTAAATTATATTTATAATATTAAAAAGAAAATATTGTGCACTTTAGCATTGTACATATCTAACATACTAAAATTAATAATAATTTCGAATAAAAATAACTTATTGTACCTCTTTCGATATTATATTATTTATTAAATTCAAGAAGCCTGATCTAGCTTAATAGCTTATTAAGTCATATTTATTAATTATTAAATATATATTAAATTATATTTATAATATTAAAAAGAAAATATTGTGCACTTTAGCATTGTACATATCTAACATACTAAAATTAATAATAATTTCGAATAAAAATAACTTATTGTACCTCTTTCGATATTATATTTGATTTTTTTGAATTAAAATTATTCATAATTTTGATTCATATGCTAAACACTTATTAAGTTTTATAATATATATTAATTATATAAGTTGGCCTTATAAGCTAACAAGTTAGGCCTAAACGAGCTAAGCCTGTTTAAATAAAAATGTCAAATCTTAGTTTCGAACTTGACTTATTTATTTAGAAAGACGAGCCGAGCAAAACTCAAAATAGGCTAAGGCACGAGCTGCTCACGAACGACCTGATTTATCGCCAGCCCTACTTATACATATATTAATTAACAAATAACTACAAGCTGTATAATTAAAGTATTTTAATATTATCAACAATAAAAGTGTGAAAGCTAGTTCTTTGTCAGGGTGAGCATAGATCGAGACATCCAGATCGATATGAGATTTTGATAGTTCTTTCCTAAATCAGTTACCATCTAAGTCAGGATCAGACCAATGTTCAAAAAATTATTATAGTTTGGGTCAAGATCGGATTAAATATATTAGATATTCAATTGACCAACCTCGTATATCATTTATGTTTTTGAATATGTCCATATATCGTTTATGTTTCATAAAAAAATAGTTTTAAATAATTTTAAAAAATAATTGTGACAAGTATTACATTTTTCGACAAAAATAGGATTAGAATTCGGGCACACTTCATTCTTGCGGCCCAAACTCTATTATGCCCACCCCTAATTTCCTACGTGCAAAAATGGTTAATCTTGATAGCAAGAGCCTAAATTCCAAATTAAATTGGCAACATTGATGATAACTAAGATTCTGATATAGATAAGCATTTTGTAGAATTAGGGGGAATTAAAGCTAGTTCTAATCCTAGTTCCAGCGGCAAAAACAACTAAGGATCTGTTTGTCTAAGCTTATAAGTAGGTTAAAACTACTTATAAGTAAATTTTAAAAAATTTACATGTTTGGTAATTAAAAAAATATACTTATAAGTTGTTAGGTAATTACTTATAAGTTGAAAAAAAATAAGCAGGGTCCCCCCTGCTTATTTTTAAAGTTGTTGGCTTATTAGTTTTAATCAACTATATTACTCTTTTATTCATATTTTTTAATATTATTATCATATAACTTTAAGG
>LTAE01000877.1:62900-81874 GCA_001647135.1 Pontederia paniculata
TATATTGATATGAACTTTATGCAGATATATAAAAATAAATATTCCATAATATGAGAAGTTTATATATTAGAATAAAAATTGAATATCCATCAATGACTTTAATATGTATTAATATAAATATTTTATCCTAATTTTACGTAGATATAGAATAAATAAATATTCATAATATGAAAAGATTATATGTCAGAATGAAAATTGTTAGAGAATATGAGAAGTTTATATATTAAAATGAAAATGGAATGTCCATTAATGACTCTATTAATGTATTAATACTAAGAGAGAGAAAAAGATAGGATGAATATTAAGAAAATTCTTTTTATTTTAATGTTCTAATAAGAATAATTAGGAGAAAAATGATAAAAAAAAATGTGTAATCTTTTTCATATTTTGTTTGTGTTGTTATTTTCTTCATATTCTAATGGAAACAATAAGGAGACAAAATGTAAAAATATTTATGTAACTAAATATTAAATAAGAAAAAAAAACGATAAAATACAAAGCTGATTAGGAATTCAGAGAATATAATATATATAATATGATTTTTTGCAGATATATAAAAATAAATATTTCAGGATATGATAAGTTTAAATATTATAATGAAATTTGAATATCCATTAATGATTCTAACATGTATTAATTTAAATATTTTATGCTAATTTTATGTAAACATATAATAAATAAATATCTAGAATATGAAAAGTTTATATGAGTAAAAATTATTAGAGAATATGAGAAGTTTTATATTAAAATAAAAACTAAATGTCCATTAATGACCCTAATATGTATTAATACTAATTAATAGGAGAGAGAAAAAATGAAAAAAAATAAAAATTGAAAAAAGATAGGATGAATTCTGAAAGGAGAGATTCTTTAAAAGTTTGGTGATGCCCAATTTTTAGTTATACATAGATAAACTTTGCACACCAGCCAAACTATCCAATCTGCACACCCAAGACTAAAGAGCATTACTTTATGAAAATTCATGTTTGTACTGGTATTTCAAGTTCCACAGTCATCTTACTCATGTAATTCCATAAAGTCACATTTGGATTCCCGTATCCAGCCATTATATAGAATACACACACATATATATGTACACATTCGTTTTGTCTTATATAGAGATAAATGACTGAAAGGTAATTTAGGTATCGTTCTTCTTCATTCAAACAAATATTCAGAAAAAACTTTCCAGAGAAGATTTGTGTGTTTTTAGTACAAAACAGAGGATTACCCCCAACCCACTAGCCATCCTTCCTTCCATCAAGATAAAAGGAAGAAGAAGAAAGATTGTGTCATTGTGAGGGCAGAAATCCAATAGTATTCTTTATGACAGTTTATTTCAATGGTATCACATAATGAATATGTATATGTTAGTATAATTAATAATAGAGAATGATAAAGCACATCAATGCAAATCTGAAACACATAAAATTTGTTTTATGTTTCTCAATCTCTGGCTAAAGTAGTTGTTGAATGTGCTAAGAGTACTTTTCAGTTATAATGTTATACAATCCTCAAATTCATGGTATGCAGGTTAATGGTTGCTTGTCATTTTCGGATAAGATAACTGATGGATTCTACAACATCCTGGGTATGGATCCACACCTGTGGGCAATGTGTAATGATTCAGAGGAAGGAAGAAGATTGCCCTCCATTGCAGCCCTCAAAGCAGTTGATCCTAGCGAGTCCTCGATGGAAGTTGTTCTTTTTGATAGACATACTGATTCTGGCCTATTACAGCTCGAAGAAAGAGCTCTTAGGTTATCTCATGCGTCAGGGCTCACGCTGGATCTTGTGAAGGAACTAGCTAAACTTGTGTCCAAATTTTTGGGGTATGCTGGTTTATTCTTGCTTGTAACAGCTATACTTTTTTTTTTCTTATCATTTATTGATTGTTGATCTTTGTTTTGGGATTTGAAGGGGTACATTTCAAACAGAAGATGGAGATCTTTGTAGACAATGGAAGTCTTATAGCAAACAACTGAGAAAACTTCAGCATTCCATTGTTATCCCTGTTGGCAAGCTCTCTGTAGGACTTTGTAGGCACCGTGCTATTGTTTTCAAGGTACATGTTTCTTCACATTATTCTGTCATCTGATGATCTTCTGTTTAATTTTTCATGTTTTTTGTTAATTATACAATTAATACAAATTCATATTCCTTCATTATTCATGAAGACGTACCATTGAGAATTTTACTGTGAAAGTTGAAGCCATAAATATAATTAATTCATAAAAAACCATATACGAGGTGGATAAATTTCTATGGTTTTTCTTTTTGTAGAATGCCACTGTAGATATTTGAAGTGTCTTAAGATGGTAACAGGGGACATGCACAGTGTCTCAATCTAGTTTGTCAGACATAACATTGGTCTCTCAATGTGTATCCTCTATATATTTTTTTTAATTGTTGCAAATGAGGCTAGGATCTTTTACACATAGAATATGGAATCAAGGGAAGGTAATCCCTGAAACAAAGAACCTGGGACCCCAAGGAATTAAACTCTGATCTACATGATGGAAGACGAAGTCTTCCAAACAACACAAGAGATGCTTGGTGTATGTCTACTATTTTGGTTTCTTATTTTGTTTACACTTTCTTCCATCTCCTGGTTATTTCTTCCCATGCATATTCTGATTATGCTCAACTTTTGTACACCAATTTAGTATTGAATATAAAAGATTTTTTCAGCCCATCCTAGGCAAATATATTTTAATCGCGTTACTTCATCTAATCTATGATGATGTGATAAACAATTGGCATTTGTCAAACACTCCTGTGGTTAGTCATAACCTTTTTTATGTCTGGTACAATTTGTTTGTGCAAAGGAAATGATATACAATGTTTGTGCAAAGGAATTCAAGCAGCATCACATTATTTTCATTACATGCAGGAACTAGCTGATTACATAGGTCTGCAGTGTCGGATAGCTCAAGGATGCAAGTATTGTTCTTCAGCACATTCCTCTTCTTGTCTAGTTAAAGTTGAACATGCAAGGCAGTCAGTAAAGTAAGCGTACAAAAAGATCGCCAAAATCTTGTCAATTCTTTAATTGGTCAAAAAGTTGTTAGGCTTTGAGATGTTGATTTCATTGATTAGTTATTTTTAATATGTTCACATCTCATGTATTTTATACCTTTCATATAATCAGGGAGTATGTCATTGATCTAATTGGAGATCCAGGAAATATTTATGATCCAGATTCATCTATCAATGGGCACTTACTTTCAGCTGTACCCTCTCCGTTCCAAGCTTCTCATTTGATTGTTTGCAAAGATCCTAATATATATGAGACATCGTGGAACAGGATGGTCGGAGATAAAGCAGGTGCCCTTGTTGTAAAACCAGAATATTTAGGTAATAGTTTAGCATTTTTCATTCTATGTAAGGCTGTTGTATTAATAACTTTTCTTTCTACTGTGTATTAATAAGTTGATAGAAATTATATATGTGGTGTCAGGGTTTGGCAGTACGTCACAGGTGTCTTATTAAAATTGACAAGAAAGTCCAATTTAAGACACCTCAATGTTTCATGAGATGTCCAGCATCACTGAAGCATCTTTGCCATCATTAGGATTGAAGCATGGATCTCATATACGATGATACATGTAAGATGGTGAAAAATTTACTTGTGTTTAGGATTCTCTAGATTTATCATCTCGTACTTACGTAAGAAGTGTCTATCTACAAATATTATTTGTCATCCCACAATATGTCTTACACCTGTTGGTTTCTTGTAACATCAGTATGTGCGGCACACTGAAAATTTTTAAGAAATTGTCGTAAGATAAATCGAAACAATAAATCCTTATCTCGTTGGTTAATCTAAGACGTGTTTCACATGCTTATTTATTCAAACTGAACTTTCCTTTTGTTTTAAGGTTTGAACAATGCATTCTTTTTCCTGTTAGAAAGCATGTTGCATAGCATAAATGAGTTTTTTTTAAAGAAAAAAAAGATGACTACAAAGTTGGGGTTTGCCATCCATTCTGCATTAAAACTATTGGAGAAAATGTACACGTGTGTGCGTGGGAAAAGGAGAAAAAAGATGACTACAAAGTTGGGGTTTGCCATCCATTCTACGTTAAAACTTGGAGAAAATGTAAACGTGTGTGCGTGGGAAAAGGAGAATTAAGAATGTAGGGGAGAATGGCAAAAACAAAAAATAAAGATTGTTTTATTGGTATTAGGTACTAGCCCTCCTATTTTTAACTTGTCTGAACAACTTTAACTGTGCTTTCTCATCAGGAACTATTGCTGCAGCTGCAGGAAATTCAAAACATGAACTTCCTAACATGGATGGGAACAATTGTATGCCTAGGGTTGTTATTAAAGAAGAGGTGGTCACAAGCCATAGTCAATTATCAAAGAATTGGAATGATCCATCTCAAATAGAAATACCCAGGCATTTGGAATGTAAGGAGTCCGACAAAGAGAATGAAAAGAAACTGATTTCTCCATGTGTACCTAAATATCTGACACTTGAGCCTTCCCTTGCCATGGATTGGCTAGAGATATCATGGGATGAATTAGATATAAAGGAACGTGTTGGTGCTGGTATGTTCTTTATCAAACTTATCTAGAGAGGCTTCTTTTATTGTACTTCTTTTGGTCTGCTGGAAACATGGATCAAAGTTTCATGGTTTACTTGTATCTCAATATTTTGTGCTTATTGTTCAATTATTCTTCTTTAGGTTCATTCGGGACTGTGTATCATGCTGAATGGCATGGATCAGTGAGTACACTACTCTATCTTCTGCAAATTAGATGATTTCCTTTTGGAACTATATTATTTAAGTTCTACAATTGAAGTTGTAAAAGTCAATTTACATACTTTGAAAATAAATGTTTGTTATGGCTTAAGAGGTAAATTGATGCAATGTTCTACACCATTTGTTGAGCACTATTTAAGATTTAAGGTCCTAAAGAAGGAGGGAGAAACTTTTAACTTGGGGATTTACTTCTCTCTCAAAAAAACTTGGGGATTTACTTTCTTTCATTTGTTTGTCTAGATTCAAGGGCCAAAATAGTCTCAAACACCGGTGTAGTTAGGGCAAGATCCTTTTCCCCATATCTTTAATACATATGTTTGATATACATTGGGTATTGCAAACCTTTTGATATTTATCCTTTTGAGGCAAGTGTTTTCCATGATACAAACACAAGTGATCAGTTTAAGTTTGGGATATGACTCGCATTGATATGAATCTAAAAAAACTACTTATATACAAAGGTTTCCTATGCCGTTCTATAGGGTGCATTTGACAACGGCTGGAGCAGACTTGAGCTGTGCCTAAAAGAAAACTGCATGATTGTTGCTCCATTATTTTCTCATGTTAGAAAATTGATGAAAACTAGCCCTAAGCCAAAAATAGTGTAATGAGATATACATCTTATTGTAGTTCTTGTTATTAGGTGTGGATTATTTTCTTATACAATAATCTGTGATATGTTATCTTGTTGGATCAACAAATTCTTTGAAGTTCATATGGATCGGCCAATTTTAATTGAATGTAAAACATGCAGGATGTTGCGGTGAAAGTTCTCATGGATCAAGATTTTCATGATGATCAACTGAAAGAGTTCTTGAGAGAGGTCTGTTTATATACATACATTTTGGGAATAAGGGATGCGGATCCACCATTGAATCAAAATTCAATGACATGCAATGATTAATGATGTCATGATAACATCATAAGAAAAGTCTTTTACCTTTTTAGTCATATTGATTTTGATTAAATGGTGATTTCACATTTGATGGAGTCTGTGGACCCTTTTGAGCTCCATATTTCTTTTTGTCTAATGTTCTGAGGCAACTCGTTCATGTATATGTCAATATTGCAAGTAGGTTGATGATCCCTGAGTATCATACTAGTATATGATGACATGCTATACTACCACCCAATGCCACACTCATGACAAGTTCACTCTACCTGGCCCATATATATATTATATATATGTACTATATATATATGTATGTTGAATTGCCCGACCATGACACTATTAATAAGAATAAATGAACAAACTAAAATTAGTTAATAGATATTAGAATTTGACTAGACATGAGCAAGTTTCTGACTTTAGATACTATTTAAAATCGAATATTTAAGCATGCAATGTTGAGAGTTGCCACTACTTGTCATCACATGTTTAGCTGTTCTTCATATTATTGAATAATTCAATATCGGATTGATTCATGCAGCAGCAAGTTAGTAGATGAGTACTATAAATAATTTATTTTCTAGTTTCTTGAATATAATACAAACTAATTTATTTTTCATTTTTTTTTCTCATGTTGGTATTGTTACTGTTGAGGATAGATGCACATAACATGTTTGTTTACAACTTAAAATCATTAATTGTAGGTTGCAATAATGAAACGCGTTCGCCATCCCAATGTTGTGCTTTTTATGGGAGCTGTTACAAAGCGCCCTCATTTGTCAATAATTACTGAATATTTGCCAAGGTAATCCCTATATTATGAAATAAGTCGAGGAAGGATAGAGAAGAAAAAGAGTTGAACTATTTAACGAGTTATATAACAAAGTCTCAGTAAAATGTGCCATGTTTGGAAAACAGGGGCAGCCTATTTCGTCTAATAAACAGGGCAGCTACTGGGGATTTTCTAGACAGGAGGCGTAGATTGCGAATGGCACTTGATGTTGTATGTATGAAAGTAGTTTTGTTTTTTCTTGTGATAAGCTTCTGTCGATTTACGAATTGTGTGTTAATGCAGGCCAAAGGCGTCAATTATCTCCATTGTCTTAATCCTCCCATTGTGCATTGGGATCTCAAATCTCCTAATTTGTTGGTAGACAAAAATTGGTCAGTGAAGGTGAGATGAGGATATTTAAAAGATTGAATCATCCATGTTTTTGGGTTATCATAGCCCGAACTAATGTCATTTTTCTTATTTCAGGTATGTGACTTTGGATTATCGAGATTCAAGGCAAACACATTTATATCATCAAAGTCTGTTGCTGGAACAGTAAGTTCTTAAACTGATTTTAGTTGTTTAACTTTGTTATATGTTCCGCATACAATGTTGTGTTTTATATATGTTTCAAATATTAAAAGAGAATTGTATTCCCTCTCAAAGAAAAAGAGAATCCTTATTTATAATTTTAACAAGTTTCGAATATTCATGGACTCTATTCAAGTTCTGTATTTTAACACAAATTCCTAATCAAGCTTTCAATTCATGAGATGTATTTATGTGTTGACTGGCAGTTGATGCTTCTCCATCTTTTTCCATCTCTCAGTGCAATATAAATGTCATATGGAAAAGGATAAAATGAATAAACTGGACGTACTATGTGTTGCTGCACATTGTGTGTACCGTTAAATGTGCACAGATTGCAGACCATGATGTACTGTGTGCACATCAATGGTGCACTTCCATGAAAAAGGCTCAATTTAGGCCTCAAATATGTCTTATCTTTTATGAAGTGGCCAAAAAATTGTCATTCTTGAAGAATATTCATGTCATTTGGATTTTCCTTATTTCAGCCTGAGTGGATGGCTCCAGAATTCCTCCGTGGAGAGCCATCAAATGAGAAGTCTGATGTGTACAGTTTTGGTGTAATCTTATGGGAGCTTCTGACCTTGCAACAGCCTTGGAGTGGGCTTAGCCCTGCACAGGTACTGTTACTGGTCCAACAGAATTTTTTCCCTTTTTCTTGTTGCCCAAAGCAGCAGCTCCTTCTGGAAGATTTAAAGTTATGTATAGTTTTAATAGACGATTGATGCAGGTAGTTGGAGCTGTAGCGTTTCAGAACAGAAGGCTAACAATTCCTCAGAATACTTGTCCTGAATTAGTGGAACTTGTGGAATCATGTTGGACTGAGTAAGTATTCCAGTGTTCTTTGCTGATCTTTTTACTCTGACTATGCTGTTATGTTTTATCAAGTCGAGATCCCTTGCCTTTAAAAAAAAGAGTTGAGATCCCTTGACTTTATGGTGTTTGAGAACTGATGATGAAAAGAAATAATTTTCTTTTTTGCAAATTGTCAAAGAATGAGTTCTATGGCAGCTCATTTTCATTTATGATCACTGTGGAACATGAGCTTGGCTTTAGTAAGTTAGCAGAAGTCTTCCTATGATTCATTATCAGTGAGGGTGCCAACTCATCTAAGAGGTAGTATTCCGTAGAGGGCACAAGAGTCGAATTTGTGTAGTACAAATCTACTGTTTCTTGATGTGGGGGATGAGTGCCTTTTAATGTGACCAATAACCTAATTTCGTTTCTACTAGCTATGCTGGCCTTCATATGGTAATAGCATGAGGTTTGGACCATGTGTTATCAAATTTATTTTTTTTGTACTTTTCCCCTTGTCCTCTCTCATGTTCATTTAAGTGTCTGTTGCTCCTTACACAGTGATCCTAGACAACGTCCATCTTTCTCAAGTATTATGGAGACCTTGAAGAAGTTGCTGAAGTCATCAACCCCAGCATCACATATGAGCGACTCGTGAACTGGACTGGAGCACCACCAGCCTTTGCATGTAGTTGATGGTGGTACAGATTTTACCCGGCTTGGTTCATTCTTCCTCCTGACATTATGGATGTCGTGCACAACACTAACACACAGTTCATTTTGCTTCAAATGCTGCATCTATGGCTAATGTCATCCATCATCTCGATTATGTCCGATTTTTCAAGTCAAGATTGTATTGATCCTGGCAACTTCAGTTGTATCCGACAACATGTTGTATAATTTTTTCCCCTTATAAATTTTGAGCTGATCATATGTATCAATTGCAGAGGTACTCTAGGTTCAAACTTCTCAAGTTTTAAGCTATTCGAGCATTTGTGTTAACACAATATATTAATAAAAAAGGCTTCCCAAATAAAAGTTCATTTTTCATTAACATTCTCTCTCCTAGAGAACACAAGTATTTTTCATCAATAAGGTCAAATGGTTAGTTCACCTATTCTTGAAGTTCTACTCTATTACCTGCATGTTATAGTTAAAGAGTAACCATAAGGTTCAAAAGAGCACAACACAGAAGGCAAAGTGAACCTTTAGGTTCTGACAGCTTTTCAATGCCAGAGGCTAGTGCAGAAGCCTTTCCTTATGGCCATCTTCTCCTTGTTGCATATGCCGTCCATGAAAGCATCCATCAACTGAGCAACCAAGCTGGCAGGTTCGTCAATCAGAACATCAATGAAAGCACTGACAACTCTCCTTTCTTGCGCTGTTGCTTTCAAACTGAACCAAGTGAGGAACTTCACCCTGAGATCTTTCGCCATATGCCCCTCGCATTCTAACCATCTGATCACCTTCACACAATACTCGTACTCCCTTTCTGCTAATTCTTTCTTATTTGCAGAATCTGGTGTACCGTTAATCCTATCAGGTTTCGAGGGCAGTTCCAGAGGAACAGAGTTGGAGCTGGCAAATGGTTCTCCAATGCATTGCAATTGCAAATTGCTTTTGTTGTTGTCGCTGGTGCCATCTGATGGTTGTGTCTTACGGTGCTTTCTCTTGATAGATTTAGGGAGCTTCGATGTCCGGTTGTTGTCACTGGAGTTCGTTGAACCTTTCTGTGAATCTGCTTGGGCGACGATAGGTTGTTCATTCAAGTCTGGCTCCATTTTCAGATCTTGAATGAAGTCTTGATGCATAACTATTGCATTTGAGTATCCATTGGAGTGACTATCACTGTTCTCAGAGAGGTTCTTTGTCACACATTTAGCTTCCCAGTTGCCAAATTCTTTGGTGCTGCTGAAAGGAGAAACTCTAAAGTAATATTCAGTTGAAGGGCTTAGACCTGGTATGATGATCTTAGTGTCTGGTCTCAGTATAAAACAAGTTGGTTCATCTGGGTAGTTCACATCATTGGAGGTCCGATGCCATAATATGCATCCTATAATATTGTCTTCAAACATGTCATCCCTGGAGCAGACAGAGACAAGAACAGAGAATGGAGAGATATCTTCAATGTTAATCCTGAACGCATGATTATCCTTGCTGACTGCTGAAGTAATCAAATAAGAGCATCAGTTAGATATTAGCAGCAGATATTTGCTATGTTCCAGTGAAAGGGGAAATTTTACCTGATGCCTTTGTGTCTGCGGCTATCGAGATTTCTGTTGAACTGCAAATTATAGAATCTACAACTTCAACTGCAGAAGCGCACAGTTTCTGAACCTCTACACTGCAATTGAGGCGGTTCACAATGCCCCTCGCCATTAGAGCAGAAACTTTATCTAAAGGTCCAACCTCTTTCTTGAGCATCTTTACAGCAGCATCGACAATGTTTTGCAAATCTTTGTAGCATTCAGTTCCTTTAAGCATTTTGTGTGTCAGAGATAATCTGTTACATAGTACATCCACTCTCCTGGCTTCTTTTGCAATTAACAGTTGTTTTTGCCAGCATCTGAAGAAAAAAGATCAACAAACCACTTATAAGTAATCAAGATGGGTAAGGGAACAAACACAATCATTCTACCAGAACAAATAACTACAGAGATAACAACCTTATGAGCCAATTCACTTTTCCACAGGACACACAACAGAAGCTTCCATCCAACTTAGGGAAATTCCTGCTACTTAAGAATCCCGATTGCTCATGCTTAAGAGCACATTTAAGGTGGCATGACATGCCACATGAATTCTCACAGTAAGGAGGATCTGAATTGCAAACCAACCATAAGCTAGGGTCTTTATTTTCATCATAATGGTGACAGATGCAACAGGAACATCGTTTGCAGTAACCGATATCTAGAGTCAATGTGGCTCGACAAGCAGGATTCTGGCAGATGGTGGAGTCAATTTGTTCTTCATCGGTCTCCAATGTATCATGATTCAGATCTGTATTAAACTTCATAGGGCTGTCTTTCTTTCTTTTCTTTTTTAATCCATTTTGGTTCTTTGGTGAGCCTGGTGTAACAATGTCCATGCAGTTGTTAGATTTCATATTCTTTTGTGAAACCAACCTAAGTAGAAGCTCAATCATTCTTGGTTTGGTCATCCCTGTGTACTTCCTTTCTTTGCCCATTTCAGCACAAATCAGTTGAAGAAGCTCCCGACGACTCCAAGACTGCAGAATTTCTGGAGCATTATCTGCCCAATGTGAAATTTCATGTACTAGTTCTCTTCTTTCCTCCAGAGACAAGTTGCTACATTTTGTTGGATCTATAACAAAGCCTGCACAATGAGGAGTTTCAATTAGATTCTGATGGCATACCAGGCATATTAAGAAAATACTACAATCTCATAATACGATCATCCATTTAGAACAGATGTTGATAAGAATATGGATTAGATAAGAGGAATGGTTCTGTCAAGATAAAAGAAAATAAACAGAATGTTTTCTTGCTTCAATCATTGATATTTAACGAGTTTAACATTTAAAACGGCATAAATGAACTTCAGTTAGTTTTGGAGAGCTTACCAGCATATTAAGAAAACAACACAATCACATAATATTATCATCTGTTTATAACACTTGGGTTGATAAGAATGTGGATTATATAAGTTCAGTATCAAATATCTGAAAAGACGGTATCAACAGGAAAGGTTCTCTCAAGATAAAAGAAGAAAAAAAACAAAAGGTTCTCTTGCTTCCATCATTAAATATTTAACAAGTTTTAACATTTAAAAGATATATGATGATTGGTGATTACTCGAGAAAATTCAGCCCTAGTGAAAACTTCTTAGAACCCAAAGCTTCATCTCTTGCTTGGGTGTTTTGAGAGACTTAAGTTGCAATCATGGTGTCCAAGGTAATCTAGCAAGAGGTAGATGTATTTACTTATGACATATTGGTAACCTCTGCAATAATGAAAAAAGGAAAAAAAAAACAAGTATTAAGAAAATAACTGAGGCAATTCTCATCTGAAATCGCCAACTTGTCTGCGATTTCATCGCACGATACATCATATCAAAACAAGAGGCCAGCTAAGGAAGATGCTAACATCACCATGCTCAAAGTCATTATGTTCAGACCCTCCATCATTGTAGACAAATGGAGATTCCGAGTCATAAACACAGTCACCAAACCTACTACTTTTGACTTGCAGACTCATATTTTGTTCTTAGATAGCAAAGTGTATTCAACTCTCAGGTCTTTGAAGATATTATTTCAGAACAGAAGCAACACAAATCTCTTACGACCTTCTTCAAGTTAGGAACTAAACAAGCCCTAAACACCAAATCCAAGTAGCAATAGCAACTAAGCACAAGCATGCGGGTGTCTCTTACAAGAAGTAACATGGTAAAAAAAAAGCCAAAAAAGAACTCTCTTTTTCATTTCTAAAGAAACAATCCAACTGAGATAAATATTTTTTAGGGGCATCACCATGGACTAAAAACGGCACCCTGCACCACAACTCACCAGACAAGGCAAAAATGTGGCAATGCACAAGTGAAATCAATAGCATTGCCGGTAGGAGACAAGAGAAAGGCAAGGTTTTTGTAACTCACCTGAGAAGTTTGAGTCCATGGCTGGTGAGCGAACTTTTGTTGTCTGCCTCCCTCTCCAGGCAGCTGCTGGGCATGTGGAGAGGAGAGGAAAGGTATAGCAAGGGGAAGTAAAGGAGAGGCCTTTTTTACAGCCCCAGCTTTGCTTTTGGTGGTGGAAGAGTCAGAAAGAAATGGAGCTCCACGGCAACCGGAGTAGGTTTTATTCCGAAAAGAGAAAGTGGCAGGGGCAAAGCCAAGGCCGAGGAGAGAGAAAGAGACAAGTCATTCTGTGGTAATGTATGCATTACACAGAGAGAGAGAGAGAGAGAGAGAGAGAGAGAGAGAGATGCTTGTCGGGAACTGTAAAGATGTGTTTTTTCAAAGAGGAAGGGATCGAATGGAACAACGCGCCTCCCAGCATGAGAAGTGAGCAGCCAACCAAATGAGCTCGCAAAATTAAATTGCCTAATTTTTTTTTCTTTCATTCAATTAGTTTTCTTTTATTTTGAAAAAAAAATCTTCTTGAAAAACGTAATATATTTCTTTTTTTATGTTAGTTAGGACTAATTTTATTTATTTTAAACAATAAATTATTTTGTTAACCAAAGCACTATAATGAGAGCATGTCTTTCAAATCAGTATAGATTTCAGCAATCTAAACTCTCTAACCTCATTCTAAAACATGACTTTTCTTCATTTTATTTATTTTTCACAATTACATGCCATAAAATTAAGGGGAAAAAAGTTAACCCTAAATTTAATAATATTAGGTTGTATTAGAAACATTTGAAATCCAACCCAATTCAAAATCTCTCTCTATTACATTTTTTCGCCTTTAAACTTCCAATGAAAAATACTACATTTTAGATATAAAATATAATAATGGTTAAATAAATGAAACTAATAATGAAATATTAAATTATTTATAAAGTAAGAAACATTGTTAAAGAATGATCGTATCAGTGGAACTTATACTCAGCCTTTTTCATATATACTTAATCTGATAAAAGGACTCAGAAGATAAATCAAACATTAGTACACCGTATCATATGATGGTGACATTGAGGGAAGATGTTTATGGAGATTAGTACACTTTTTTTGTAGAACATTTTGCAAGTTTATAACATTAATGAGATAAATGAGATGACAGTTCAAAAGCCAACCACGGGATGACAGGAACATACTTTCTTGTTCTCAGGAAACGTACAATTTGAAGCTTTTTAAAGAAATTAACGATATATATGGCCACGGTTCATCATCACGAGGGGTTGTGCAGAAGAACTTGGAAAGAAACAATTTAATCAACAGGAAATGAGCTGCTCAATTTTTTTGTTTCCTCTCTTTTTTATTTTTATCCTGTCATGGGCACATTTCTTGATTGGGCTTTTGCCCCGTTTACACATGCAGCTGTGTCACGTACGTAGTTCAATTTATTGTCACAATAGACTGTAGGAATTGAATGCCATCGTAATTGAATTATCTTATTTCGGGTCAACATTTTTTTAAAATTTTCCTTGCTGGTGAACATTTTATTTTCAATTTTCCCTTTTTCTAGTAGTAGCCCGTTGGAAATATGACGTAGAGATCAATCAACAAATAGAACAAATGTGAATAAGAATAGTCAAATAATTTTTCACTATGAACATCATAATAAATCATAACGATTAAAATTCTTCACTACCGCTGTATATTTTTATTGTTTTTTTCTTATTTTTTTTTCATCTTTCATAATTTTAGTTATAAAATATATTAAAATATTACAAGGTTTGACTCACGTATCAAGAGTATAATTTTTCTTTCGACATCTTAATCTTCTGATGTGCTTGAAATATTTCTATGTCCTTCACAATAATATTGGAGCTCGATTCTGATCGATTCTTGGTACATTTCTTCTCTCTTACGATTCATGTCGAATTAATGAACATGGTATCACAGCAAGTTTTGTCCGTTGCGTTCTTTCATCTTTGTAGATTTTTGGGAGATTAAAGTTGGAACCCTTGATCTGAATAATTTCTATGTTCTTATTCGATCAAGTAGCAAATCATTTATTGTCAAAATGAATTCTGAAGCACCTGCCACAACGGGTCTTAATAATTCTACGTCTACATCTGGATTTAATGTAATAGATCATACCCAGCATCTTTGAGACTCGCCTAGGCTTGTCTTAATTCCATATCAACTAATTGGATAAAAAAAATTATGGTATGAAGTTGTGTTATGCTTAATGTGCTATTAGGAAAGAGAAAAGATGGATTTGTAAAAGGAAAATGTCCTAAAGAACAATTTGATGAGTCTTTGCATTATCTTTGGGGGTAAGTGCAATGCATTAGTGTTTTCTTAAGTACTGTAACATCCTCAACTTTTCAAAGAATAATAATTAAAAGACAATATAAGATAATATATTATTAGAATTAGGATTAGAAAAAAAATAAGTCAAAGTTATATTATTATACTAATATTTTTGTAATCAATTTAATATTCATAGTCCTATTTAAATTAGTTTATACGGAGCTCTTGATCATAATAAAAGTTAGTCTAAAAAAGTCCTAGTCGCATACAAAGTATTTCTTAAGATATTTTACTCTTATACAAATTATATTCTAAGGACTATACGACCCAACCCCTTATTTTTTTCTCATAGTCTCTCTCTCTCTCTCTCTCTCTCTCTCTCTCTCTCTCTCTCTCTCTCCTTATGACATTAGATCATCATAGAAGAGAAGAGGTCTAGAAGAAGGTTCGTCCCCGAGAAGAAGCGAGGGAAAGCTAGGGCAAGAAAAAGAAAGAGACTTTGACTACAAATCAATGTAGGTAAATAAGGGGATCAATCTTATGGTTCTTCATATGTGTAGTCTATGAATCGAGAGTATTATATCCTTGTCATAAGTCTATATTCAATGCAAAACAATAGTTAATTCTATACCCTAATTGACCTATGACATGGAGTCAAACTAAAACAACTAGGGCACTCAGAGGCATGAACACAGGTTGTGTCCCTACCCGAATCGTCCATGCTCATCGAATCGATAATAAGACAGACCATGTTGTTATCGACGCGGGTCACGTTCCTTGGATGGTGCAATGATGCTAAGGTCATAGACTCCGTGATTTTCCGGCGGTAGGTCATGTTCTCCAACATCAAACAAAGAAGGAAACCGTAAACCTAAAATGGAGTGCGTCATCTGGGACTCGAACCATGTTCTGTCAAACACTATTCGCGTTTGATCGACAACACTCTCACGGAAGAAGGGGAAACATGGGTCATGTCACCTTCTGACATGTCTCATGTTCCCTTACAGGATGACCAACCTAATTTCCATTTTCACCCTTGCATGAATATGAATTGATTATACTAATTGGTTGAAATGACTCGCTAAATGGGGAAGGCCTAGCTGTCCTTAAATGATATCTTAGCTCACCTAATTATAAGAATTAAAAGAAGTAATGATTGTGACTGAACCTTGGCATGAAGATGATGAGTCCTCGTGAATTGATGGATTTATCCTCATTGTTAAAATAGACATCATATCTAGGGTAATTGAGTTCTTTCGAGGACTATTGTTCATAAAATTTTATTTGGGTCAAAGAGAAATCCAATAGACTAATAATCATAAGGCACCCAAACCTATCAGAATCTTCAATGCATTGATAAAACTCATTATTGTGTGTAATGATTGTTCACTTAAGGCAAGATAAATAGAGGAGTAAAACATTACTAAGTTAAGGTGAATATTGAAAAAAAAATGATTATGAACACCATGGTATGAGATGCAATTGATATTCTTGCTACTAATGGATTAATGACAATGAGAGAAAAGGACGCAAAGTAAGAAATTGAATTGGGTAAGAACATATTGAACACAGAATAAGGGCATTGTGTTTTCATAATGTAATTGATGTTCTTGCAAGAGATTAATTAATGATAATGAAAAAAAAAGATATAATGGATTTATTGTTTAGAGTTATGACCATATGATAAGACTTATTTTTTCTATTTATATCTTCATACCCTATTGTTATCAACTTTACATATTGAGCTTCATAACTCATGGGAGAATTGCCTCAACTAATCCTATAGGTCTAAATAGATGGTGATGACATTGCGGTAGCATGAGAATGTTCATGATGAGGTGGCTTGCACATGACATATGTCTTGATTATAGTTATGTATTGTCTTCTGCGATGACATGTTTATGATGTTGGCTACTCAATTGGTCAAAAGTCAAGTCAAGAGAAGTAAGCCCATAGTGTTTTCAAGAGAACATTTTGTTAGGTGATGGGGTGTGCTTTAGGGGCATTACGAATACAATCTCTAAGAGGTCATTTGGTATTAGGTAATGTAGATAGATTGTTAGTTATTTAATTTAGAACTTTTTTTTATCCACCACATTATCATGTTTGACTGCAATGATTTTACTTCGGTGGTAATTTAAATTACCATAGTAATTAAAATAGCACCCATGAGAGGTGACTTTTTCATATTACCAATAAGGTGAGATTCATTTTGACAAAATTATCTATTCAATCAAACTTTTAAAATATTCATATTTTATTAGAAAATAATATTGTTCGACATCATCTTAATTTTTAAGAAATTTTTTAAGGATAATTGATGAGATAAACTTCATATATTTTGTCCAAACTCATTTTTTATACCCTTTTATTTATATAGAATAATATATTAGTAAAGTTCAATATTTTTTAGGGTACTTTACTAATTTTCAATTTAATAGTTTAAATTATAATTTATGTCACTAGTACTTATCAAACATTGTAATGTGATCTTACAGATAATTCATAAAGTGATAATCTATTTTAATGGTGACCTAAATTACCCGTCAATAAAAATGAGAATGCGTCAAACGAGCCCAAAAAAGATAATGAGTAGTTTGCTTATGCCTCAGGTGCTCATTCGGTTTGGTTGATCTAAAGCAACATTTTGAGAAGATTAATAGTTCAAGATTTTATTCACTTCATAAATAAATGGCCCTTTTATAACAAGGTACTAATTCTATTGTATATTACCATTTTAAGATTGAGAATCTACGGGTGGAATTGGATGCTATGAAAATAACTTTGTAGTATCTAATAAAATGTAGGCCAACTTAACACTCCCCCTCAAGTTAGGAATGAAAGACATTGAACATTCCTAACTTGAAGATAAGTAGTTTATGTTGTCGTAGACAAGGTCCTTTACTGAATATGTTAGCTTTCTACAACTCTCTTGGAATGTAACTTAACTTGATTAAACCTTCTTTTACCTTATCTCTAAAAAATGACAGTTTACCTCTATGTGCTCAATATGCTTGTGATAAACCATATTTGTTGCTATGTTTATAGATGCATTACTATCACAATGTACATAAATTGGTTGACTGATCTTGAAATTTAATAATGCAAATAGCCTCTGCAACCATATTAATTCTAACACAAGCAAGAACATGCTTATGTTTCTGATTCAACAAATGGATTGAAAATTATCGTCCACTTCTTAGATTTTCATGAGATCAACAAGTTACCAAGTTTAACATAGAAACCAAATACTAACCTCTTTGTCAAAATGCAAGTTGTCCAATCAACATCATAGAATAAAATGATGTGATATATGAGTTTTTTCTGCTCGAAGTAATATACTACTCGTTGGTTCATTTTTAATAATATCTTGCCACTCAAACTGCAGCACCAAAGTGAGACTATTTTGGTGAAAGCATGGATTGACTAAGACATTGCACCACAAAAAAAATGTATTTGACCTTGTTATGGTGAGATAAATTGACCTACATATTAGTCTTTGATAACTTCTTGGATCTTTTAATATTGTATCTCCTTTACTAATGTCACTTTTCTTATCATACTCAACAAAAGTGAGTTTAATGTTTTGTTCTAAAGGAGTTATTGTTGCTTTAGCTACCTTTATCTCCAAGTATGCAATTAAATTCAAAGCATACTTCTTTTGTGTCATGAGATTGACTTCTTTTAATCATAAAATATCAGTTCCAAAAAAATATCTAAAAAAATTCTAGATATTTAATCTTGAAATTAGTTTGCATCACCTTTTTAGCATGTTCCACTAATTCTTCACTATCTTTAATAACTAGGATGTCATTCACATATATCAGCGATACTATAATCCTTCCATTAACATATTTAGTAAACATAAAATAATCAAGTTTACTCCGAGTGTATCCATCAAGAAGCAAAACTTGTGTTATAACTTCAAATTCCAATATCTTGAGGTCTCTTTGAGTCCATATAAAGATTTCAGCATTGTACATACAAGTCACACTCTGCTTGGCTGCAAAATCCAAAAAGACAACTCCATTTATACCTCATATAATCAATGGCGGAGCTTCCTATGGGTGCACGTGCACCAACTGGATAAATATAGACATATAGTAGTTAACAATATGTGAAGTTTAGTTTGAGTGCCAAGTTTAAGCAATAGGTCGCATGTTCGGTTCCAACTAATTTTAAGTTTTTACGTCAACTTATTTTTTAGTTGATTATCTTTATACATACATATATACATATACATACATACATACATACATATATATATATATATATA
>LTAE01000878.1:9332-30544 GCA_001647135.1 Pontederia paniculata
CTATTAGATGTGAGAAACCCCAGCCCGCCGCCGCCGCCGCCCGCGGCGGTCGAAGGCCGCGGAACGCCGCCGCTGCTGTAGTGGGCGTCGTGGTCGTGGACGTCGAAGATGAAGAGACCGAAGAGGAGGAGGAGGATGTGGCGGAGGCGGAAGAAAATGATATCGGTGGCGGTGGTGGAAAGAAAGACAACGATGGTTTAGAGAGGACGAGCGCCGGCGGCAACGACGGCCTCGAGTTGGACATCTCTTCCGTAATGAATTGCCCCGTCTGCTACGAAATGTGGCGCTCCGATGGGCCTCACCGTGTCTGGTATGGAAATATCTGCGTCCTTTTTTGGCGATTCTTGCTTGATTTCCTCTTACTCTGAGTGCGGGTGTGTTTTCACTACTAAACTGCACATACAACATTGCTGACCTTGTGATGTAACTTGGAGCGTGCTCAGGTTGAGGAATATAGTTGAGATTAACAATTAGCTTACTGGATGAACTTTTTATGATTTATAGGGCAAATCATCATATATTGGCTCGCTAACCTGCTTTCGTTTTTGTATTTGAGCATAACTAATCTTCATAATCTTAATTACCTTGAACACTGAGATGCATTCATCAATTCGACTATTCATGTGCAAGCATTTATGGATATGATTTCCTTTTTGAATTGCTGGCTAACTAAGAAAGGTTCAAAACTCAAGATTCTTCATTGCTCCCTCTGTGATTACTTTAATAAGTTTTTCTATTGGGACTATGTTGAAATATTGCATATGATCCTGAATGTCAACGTGGGCGATTCTCAATGAATTCAAGATGGAAAATAACCTGTTATGAGTATAACACTCCATAGTGGATGTTGGCTCGAACCTGAATTTTTTTTTTTTTTTTTGTGACGAAAATGGATGGTTACCAAGAGTAACCATATGCTTTATTGATAAGATAGTGACTTACATGTACATGTTAAAAACAGAAATTACAATGAAGTTCCCATCCATTCTCCTACCAGATTTTTAGTTGTAGGTACTATATTATTCACGTACAATCGTTCCCCTTTAAATATACAACCATTCTGCTGAAGCCAAATGGACCAAAGAAAAGCAAATGGTGTCGTGTATCTTCTTCTGTATACATATACTTGTACACCTTGGTTTTGATTTCCCCCTGTTTCGAAGGAATTCCAGAAACTCCTTGCCGATTGTGTGTCTACCCATTGGCATCTTGATCTTCGCCACACTTCTGTGGCTATTTGCCAATAAAAAAATAAGTGTTTTGTGTTCTCCTCTGGTGCATCACATAAAGGGACAATGGCATACTTGCTCCTTGAGCCCATCGATAAATATAACTTCTTGTAGGTAAGTGGCACCTTCTCAGTAGCCAAACAAATATTTTCACTCTCAGTGGCATTCACAGCTTCCAAATTCTGTTGCAATCTGTTCATTGATTTCTTTCCTCCAACCGGTTATCTCTCGTTAGAATTTTAAACACCCCACTGATTGAGATTTGTCCTGGATGCCATACCCATGAGTCCAAGACAGAAGGGTTTGGACGTTTGTCCTTCAATCTAGTCAGTAATGATAGAAACTCCTCTATTTGTTGATCCGAAAATCTGATTGCAAACTGAGGAGTCCATACTCTATTGGACAGTAAACTCTCTCTGACCAATAGTTCGAGACTAAGGTATCTTTCTCGTTAGTGATCGCATACAACCGCGGGAACAACATGGATAACGACTCACTCGTCGCCCAAGGATCCTCTCAGAATCTGAAATCATGACCGGAGCCCAACGACGCCACAATAAACTGCCGTATTTTTGGCATTACTGATACAATGCTCCTCCAAAAATCAGATTCTCCTTGTGGTATAATCATGTGATCCTTCCAGGACAATGTTCGGCCATAGTATGCTGTTATCACAGACCACCAAATGTCTGAGCCTTGACCCATTAACCGGAACACCCATTTAGCTAAAAGAGCCTCAGTTGTTTCTCTGAGTGATTGGATCCCCAAGCCACCCTCTGAGGTAGGCCTGCATACCTCTTCCCAAGAGAAAGTTTAAACAACTACATGTACTTCCTTGATGTCTCCATAAAAAATGCCTTTGAATTGCATCAAAGCGGGATATTATTCCTTCAAGCATCCTGAACATTGACATATAATATACTGTGATAGCTGATAATACTGATTTGATGAGAATCAAGCGGCCTCCTCTAGATAGAAGTCTCGAACTCCATCTCTCAAGTTGTCTTTTATACCGGATTCCAATCACGGATGAGGATCTGACTATTAGTCAACGGAAGCCCCGGATATGTGAGGGGAAAAGATCATATAGCCGTCTGAAGTTCCAAAGAACACCTCTGAGCCATCTTCCCATCCATACAAATAGGAATAAAAGACGATTTTGAGGTGTTGATGTGCATCCCTGAGAAATTGCTGAAAATGTCAATGAAAATGGAGATCCTTCGTGCTGCCGCAGTAGTTCCTTCTATAAAAAATATGGTGTCGTCAACATATTGTAATAATGGGACTATAGTACCTTGACAAGGAGAAGCCTGAAATCAAGCTCACTGCACAAGTTGAAAAAGTACATCTAGCGAGGGCGTCGACAACTAGGACAAAGAGCATCGGCGCTAGTGGACAGCCTTGTCTGACTCCTCGATGGGGTTGTACCCATGCACCTATTGGTCCACCATTATTTAGAATGAAGGAAGCGGTACATACGCATCATTTCATCCATGAATCCATAATAAGGGGAAGCCTCTTTGCTAAAGGGAGCTCCACAAGAATGTCCAATCCGAGGAATCATAAGCCTTGGCGAAATCTACCTTCCACAGAAAGCCACATCTAGAAGGATATGATTTCTGAAGCCATTGTGAATCTATTTGTATTTAGTGGCCAGAGATGAAAGCTGATTGTATTGGAGTGAACAAGAAATTCAAGGAGGATAGTGATTTAAGGACTGATTTGCGACTATTGTGGAGGATGAACACACCTTTAAGAATTAAAATTTTCTTATGGCTTGTTCGCAGGGGACGAGTTTTGACCAGAAGCTATAGAAAGAAATGGTTGCCTGATGCTGATGCCTCATGCGCTTTATGTGGTAATGCTGAAGAAGATATAGACCACTTGTTTTTCAATTGCAAGATTGCAAAAAAGACTTGGTCTGCAACAAGATGTCATTGGTTGGATATTTCATCAGAGGTAAACTTTTGGAGATCTTTTCGGTATGGTGGAAGGCACTTAACCATCATGACTTACGGGCCAAAACGTAAGAGGTTATTGCCACTTGCTGTCCTATGGGCGATATGGTTACAAAGGAACGCATGCATTTTCAAGGGAGAGCAATGTTATGTGGAAAACATTATGTATCATGCAATTAACTCAGCGCGTCTGTGGGCAGGGGACTAATTGTTGACTGTGGGCTAATCATTTTATTGGAATTATAAGTGGTCTTTTATCCACTATAAGTTTTGTAATATAAATTTTCAATAATGAAAGATGGATGTTTAAAAAATGGTAGACATCCTTTTCCATCTCAAAAAAAATTCAAGAACCTCCCGCAATATGTTTGCTAGAACTCTTGCAACTATTAAATATATGACATTTGAAAGGGCTATGGGTATGAGGTCTTCAATTCTTTCGACTGAGTTCTTTTTTGGGATGAGGAATATGAAAATATATTTAATCTCCCAAAACCTCTATTAGATGTGAGAAACTCATTCAAAGCAGTCATGACCTCCTTGCCAACTACTGGTCAAAACTCCTTAAAGAAAATACTTGAAAGCCGACTGGGCCAGGAGCCCCTTCACTTTTGAGATTCTTCAAAGCATGTATCACCTTAGTCTCTGAGAAAGGTCTTATTAAGTTGGCTATTGTTACTGTTGAAAGTTGAGGTGCTCCATTGCCACGCAATTGCCATACTCCAGGTGGCCTTTTGTCTAGTAAATGCTCGAAAATAATATGCAGCAGCCACCCCTATCTGATCTCACCCATAATGTTCCACATTATCAAACCTGCGTTGGTCCATGTGATTTGATCTGCGACTGCCACTACCATATAGATGAAAAAAATATGGTATTTGAGTCGCCTTCTTGAAGCCAAACTTGACTAGATCTTTGACGCCATTGTACTTCCAGTTTATAATCCTCCGATGCCACTACCTCCTGCAGTTCCTTCTGTAAAGTACTTCCTCGGTGGTTAAGTCCCTTTGATCCTCCATATAGTCCAGCATAGATATATTAGCTAGCGCCTCCTGTTTCCTCCTCTCTCGTTCTTCTTTAGTTCTTCTCTTGAATTCCCATAACCATGTTCTAAGTTTATTTAGCTTGTCGTGCACAGTATGTTTAGCAGAGCTAGAATCCTGGAAACTATTCCATTGTTCTTCACTTTTTCTTTAAAAGCCTCCTCTAAAGCCATGACTTTTCAAACTTGAATTAAAACCAATAGTCACCTTCAACGTTAATCTGCCATAATAAAAGAGCATGATCAAAGAAAGGTCAATCCATAGCCTTAACACTTGCTAGTGGAAAGGATTCTATTAGTTCTATGGACCCAAGGAACCTGTCTAGTTTGGATCTGGCATTTACATTAGGATCTACGGCTGAATTCCGCCATGTATAGCGACAGTTAGGGACTGACTCCGTAATCAATCAATCCAAGTCCGTCAATGAAGTCGTGAAAACCTTTTGTCCCGATGTCCCTCTCTCTCTTTGTTGTATTGGTCTATCTTCTAGTTCCAAGGTTATGTTGAAATCGCCACCAATTAACCAAGGAAACTCTAAGAAGTCAAGTCGCAGAGCTCGCAATTCATCCCACATCTCCTATCTTCCTTCCTCTCTTTGTTGACCGTATACACATTAAAGCAAGATTTTCACCCTATATACCCTTTAGGTGAGGATTACTGAGACAGTGCGAAGCATCATTGAATGTTGTATGCTCGAATTTGTCCTCCCTCCATCCGATGGCGCATCCCCCAGACCGCCCGATAGCATCTAAAGTCTTGAAGCCACTAAGATGTGTACCTCCAATTTGTTGCCAGGTTTGGTGATAACAGGTAGTTAGTTTCGTCTCCTGTATGAACGCCACGTCCGTGCCCCCCAATCTTAAATATCTGCTCAATGATGATCTTCTCTCTCTGTCCCCCAATCCCCTCATATCAGAAAATACCAAATTGATAAAAGTTTGGTAATATATTTATGATTCTCCAAGTGATCAGCTTCATTTGGTTGATATTGGGGTCTCCATCGCCATGGATCGTGTGAGAATGCTTAGTGGCACCTCCGTCTTTGACTTGTTTTTTCCAGGTCTCCTCTCGACGTTGATACCACCAGTTCCATCTCAAGCTTTCTGATGGCTGCTTGCTCTCTACATGTCTCCTCTTCTTCCATCTGCGGGTCAGTTAATTGTAACAGAGCTGAAGGTGGAACTTCTATCTCTGTTGGTATTTCCTGTCTGTTTGGCACCAATTCGTTGTCTGTTGTTGGCTCTCGAACAAACATGGTCTGATCGATCTCAGGGGTTTCGTGGACTAGAGAAGTCGAGGATTCCTTAAATGTCTCCTCTTGGAATCTTGAGACCGTCATTGGGCCATGTGGTGGCGAGCCCATTTCAGGACTAAAAACTTTGGTCCCTGATGCATTTTTAGTTTATCTTGTCCAGGTGTTCTTAGTCATCCCTATTTTAATCAGTGTATTAGCTATCTTGTCCAGGTGTTCCGCCAATGAGCACCATAGCAGAACAAATGATTTAGAGAGACGTGAGATACGGATAGTAAATGTCTCTCCATCACATCTAAAACAACAGTATACAAGATGTCAAGCCCTAGAAGATCACCTTTCCCCATCCTTCCAACCACACAAGATCGGAGGATATTCATATTCTGGATTATCATCGGACTCCATGGAGCACTAATCATCGTCTAGTATCTCATTGATCCTGTTCTCATCTCCTCCATGTTGATGAATCTTCCTCCTGCTCTATTTTGGGGCACAGCAGCACTATTCTGGCTTCCTTTCCTCTCCCGCCGTTGGGGCATCTTGCACGGATATGTCCCATTCCGCCACACTCGAGGCACTTGATTGGATCGCGACAGTCTCGCTAGAGGTGTCCCCAATTCTGACATCTGTATCATTGGACATGAATCCTCTTTCCTTCGTGGTGAATTCGGTGGCCGGCTTGTCTGTTCCGCACTAGTTGCCATTCCTCCTCCTTTCCTACTTGCAGTGGCACCTGTAGGAGGGAGTCTCTCGCAGGTGGCTGAGGTTGACAGTGATGAGATGGGATCTCCTGTCGCTCATCTTTGGTGGTGCCAACAGGAGAAAATCTCCTGCTGACCTTTGCTCACTCGCGCATATTTCCTATTAAAAGAGATGAATTTATAAGTATGTCATCAATAGGCACCCCGAAAGAAAATTGTATATTTGCCATGAAAACTAAAAACTAAAAGCAAATACATACCCACATTGTATGAATTTGATTTGGAGAAAAGAAAAGTGGGCAAAGGTTCTTTGTCTTTGTAGCCCTAAATTCATATTTTGCACATATATCCCCTATAAAAATCCGCTACATGTGCTTGTTGACTATATATCCCCTTGTAAATATTTTCTTTTACATTATGCACCTCCAGTTGCATTTGTGGTCCATAACAGAGCAGGAAACACACCAGAGAAATGAAGTTATAACTGGATAGAGGACTATTGAAAGCATAACTATTTCTCAGTTCATAAGCATCTACAGATACACCAGAAAACTTTGAAAGTTTAACCTTGGAGTTCGTATTGAGAGCGTTTACCTGTACATGACTTTTTCATAGATTTATATATACATGGATGACAACCGCACCACTGGCGATCATCCTTTTCCTTTTCAAAAAAAAAATTGTGGCTTTAGTTTTTCACTGGGATGAAGCAGCAGGGTAGAACAGTTTATGTCACCCAGGGGTAGAATTCGGACAACATAATCATAAATAAAAAAAAAACCCTTTAGATTGGAGAACAAGAGCGTGGTGCAGTGGCACACCCTTTTACTTGTGGATCAAGAGGTCTTGAGTTCCATTCTCGTCAATGAGATTTATGTACCCTCTATTTTTCAATTTACTGTTCCTTGTACTAGGCTCATGGGCCTCCATTTGTAATCGAAAAATAAATCTTTGGATTTTACTTTATGTCAAATCATGCTTATACCAAAGACGAAATCATTTTTACTAGCAGTAACATGCCCAACGTGACTCCACTGTGTTTGGGCTCTCATATAATCAAAATAAGACAGTTATTAGGGTACATATGCTATACATCCTGATAAATTGCATAAATTTTGTCTTTGGCCACCTTGTGGTTTGTATGTATATGCATTTCTTATTTTTGGCTTTAATAAAAAGGTTTCATATGTAGCTGCATACCTTGTGGACATGTGTATGGTAGATCATGCCTAGAGAAATGGCTTCATCAATCTGGAAAAGGTATTGGCAAGGTACTAACTGTTCCTTCTTTGTTTACTGAAGTTGGACTTAAGGTTCTAACTAATGTACGTAGGCTGTAGTTCATTAAAACAAAATCCCTTTGCTTACATGCCATTATGTATTGTTGCAGTGCCCTCAATGTAATAGGAAGTTTAGGAGAAAAGAAATTATTAATCTTTACGCACCACAGATTGCTGTACCAAATGATGATCTGGAAAAGGTTCCTCCACAGCTACTATCCCCTGATTCAGATCCTTTTCACCTATCTAATGTTGACATGACCTCATATGTTGTTGAAAATTGTTGTATTTGGTCATGCAGGAATTACATTCTCAACGGGAAAAAGTTGAGCACCTAAAATCAGAGGTTTCTGAAAAACTATTCATGTTTTTTTTTTTATTTCATATTCACTTTTATAAATGGCTTCAAGTGTTAAATTAATCTTCTGTTATGTTTTTTATTGTTTATGCAGAAAGCTCAACTACTTGAGGAGCTAAACAAATACAAGGTATCCTGGAATGATGTTTCCTTTGAGCATCTGCATAAATTATTTCTTACTTTCATCTCATGCATGCATCCAGTGCATTGGATATCTATTTCTGATGATTGGTGAATCTACCCATGTTTGAGTTATATCATTATAAAGATAAACAGTGGAATGGCATGATCCACAAATAGTTCATCGATTATGTCAACACTAGGAAACAAAAGATCGCATGAATTGTCAATTAATTTACCATTTGTTTTTCCTCCTTTTTCTTTGCATCATGATCAATTCATTAGACAGGAAGTAATTGGTGATGCTCATAGGAATTGTTTTGAATTATAGGCAATCATGATGGTCAGACAAGTTACCCCATGTAATGTCACTTACATTTACATCAATATCTGGTTAAACAGGAAATAACATATTTGGGTCATGCTCCATCAGAAGTATCAAGGAAGAGGCTATTTGGATTTCATGATGATAGTTGGATTTCTCCAGATTTATCTTTGTCTGGTAATACTTGAGTTACCTCCAGCATTTCCAGTTTCATTTGTTATGTTAGATTAAAAACAACTAGTTCAGAATATTTTATGCTTTTGACCACTATAGATCATATTAATATCCATTAACAATTTTTCATCAAAAGAATATATAACAAATCATCCCTGTTGACCGTATTGTAATTAGTGTTTGAGCTCTGCACTTACAGGAAGCAAAATCGGGTCTCGAAGTTCATGTAATAATGGAGCATTTCGTTGTTGCAACTTTCTTCTGCAGGTTCATAATTCTTTTCTTAGTGTTTTTTATTTCTCTAACTAATTGAGTTGTTTATATCAACATCTTCCTTTTGGTAGATTAAAATATTATGTTTTATCTTGATAACAAAGCAATTCTTGTTAATTTTACTCTCTTTTTTTGGTTTCTCTATGCGCACAAAATTTAGATTTATTATATGTTTACAGGCAAATCTAATTACATTCCTTGAAATGCTATACATGTTTTGCCATTGACTTCCACTTTTAGGATTGACTCAATTTTTATGAATGTTTTTGCATGTTGTTGAACCCTCTTTGTTTGACTATCAGTACAGCTGTTCTCAATACAATATGGGTGTGTTTGGTTCATACTTTATAGCATTGATAGGAATATTTGAATTCCTAGGAATATATTTCATGTTAATCATATTCCTTGAAAAGTAGGATTATGGTGTTTGGTTTAGTACTTAAAGAAAAAAATATATTTACTTTAAACATAAGCATTGATCCAGTAATATTAGATTGACACAAGTATTGGAGGGAATAAGATTCCTATAGATCATAGAAATCTCATTCCCACGGGAATGTTATATTACTAAGGGTGTGTTTGGTTGATGGAATATAATATTCTTTGGAATCATAACATTCCATGGAATGTGATTCTAAGGAATCATATTCCTACCAATCTTATATTGTCACGTTTGGTTCGAAGTCGAAATCTATTTAAAATGAACTTAATTTTATAATTTATTTATATGAAAAGAGAGAAGATTAAAGAAAAGATGAGAATTATATGAGAGAAAGTGAAAAAAGTGAGATATTAGAGGAGGAAAAATAAAAAAAAATAAGGAGAGAGAAAGTTATAATGTTAAAGAAAAGATAAGTAAAAGATTATAGAAGAGAGAAAAAAATATATTTGTGGAGAGAAAATATTATATTATAGGAGAGAGAAAATAATAAAATTGGAGGAAAAGAAAAGTTATGAGATTATATTATAGGAGAGAGAAAGTAAGATATTATATGAAATAAAGTGAGATATAGATGAGAAAGAAAGTAGGATATTATATTTGAGAAAACTAAGAAAATTAAAGGAGAGAAAAGTTGTGAAATTATATTATAGAAGAGAGAAAGTAAAATATTATAGGAGAGAGAAAGTGAGATATTACATGAGTAACAAAAATGAGAAAAATAGAGGAGAGAGAAAGTGAAATATTATGTGAGAGAGAAAGTGGGACATTACAAAAAAAAAAAAATGAGAAAATTGGAGGAGAGAGAAAGTTACGAGATTATATTGTATGAGAGATAATTGGATATTACATGAGAGAGAAAATGAGATACATGGATGAGAGAAAAAGTGAAATATTATAGGAGAGAGAAAGTGAGACATTACAAAAGAAAAAAAATTAGAAAATTGGAGAGAGAAATTTATGAGATGATATTATAGGAGATAGAAAGTGAGATATTACATGAGAGAGAAAATAAAAAATGGAGGAGAGAGAAAGTAAAATATTATAGGAGAGAGAAAGTGAAATATTAAAAAAGAGAAAAAAAATGAGAAAATTAGAGTAGAGAGAATGTTATGAGATGATATTATAGGAGAGAGAAAGTGAGATATTACATAAGAGAGAAAATAAAAAATGGAGGAGAGAGAAAGTGAAATATTAAAAAAGAGAAAAAATAAGAAAATTAGAGTAGAGAGAATGTTATGAGATTATATTATAGGAGAGAGAAAGTGATATATTGCCTAAAAGAAAAATGAGAAAAATGGAGGAGAGAGAAAGTAAAATATTATATGAAAGACAAAGTATGATATTACAAAAGAAAAAAATGAGAAAATTGGATGAGGGAGAAAATTATGAGACTAGATTATAAGAGAGAAAGTGAATTATTAGAGGGAAGAGAAAATTAAATATTCTATGAAAGAGAAAATGATGATGTTGGAAGAAAAAAAAATAGAGGAGAGAGAATGTTACAATATTAAAGAAAAAAGAAATGATAGATTATAAACTAGAAATATCGATATTAGAAGAGAGAGTGAAAAGTTTATACAATTTTTTTAGAGGTGAATTTTTTTTTTTTAAATTCTAATTTATAATGCATGGTAATATAAAATATTACCACACATTTTAAGGGGAATGTTATTCCTTTGATTTGGTGGAATCTCATTCCAAGAGGAATGTATGATTCTCAACTAGATTACTTAGTTAATCAATCCAAACATAGGAATATAACATTCCTCTATATATTTCAAGGAATCTTACAAAGATAGCTCCAACCAAACACACCCTAAGTGCATTCCTAAATATGACAACCAAACAAAGGAATGTGAAATTCCCATGAGGATTCCTTGGAATCCTTAAATAATAGAGTGATCCAAACACATCCTATGTAATATATGATGACGCGGAATAAATTCACAAAACATCACTTTTGGGTTCAATAAGATTGCCGAGCCTGAAGGTTTGGAGATGATCTAAGACTCAGATGTATATTATGAATGTTTGCATATTCTATATCATAATTAAAGTGATCTGGTAATAGTACTTTACCTAGGTTGTGCATGCCCAAGCTTGATATTCTTTTATGCAAAAAATAAGTATAGAAATTAGCAACGTTAGGTTTGATATTCGATATTCGTGTTATCATTGTGCATGAAATGACAATATCATCCGTTGCAGCAAATGTTTTAGGCTTTCTGAAACTAGATATTACATATCAGTGTTGAAATATTGGTCCTTGTTGCAGAACGAAGTTATGGTTGATGGAGCTAGGGTTATGGCAATAGATGCTTCTAGCCAAATTGTAGTTGTATCAGGGAAGGCCCCGGGAACAGAAAGAGACCATGTTCTTAGTAAGGTGGACTTGGATACTTCAGGAGGTCACTCTTAATGCTAATCTACATAACTTTGTATCGTGCTGACATTTATATTTCTTGTTCCATTTAGATTAGCTTGCTAAGTCCTGATGAAGTAGACAAAATAAAGCTCCCTCCTGATACGAGGGCCACCAGAGATCTATGCATCCTTCCCAATCGACTTGCGCTTCTTGCATCACTGGGAAGAAAATTATTACTTTTCAGGTTCATATAATGTTCAGTGTATATAATGATAAACTGCAAAGCACTGGACAAATGGATTAATTTCAATAAATTCATAGAAGTAATTGTTTTTTTTTCTTTCAGCATGGAAAGCAACAATCTTGTCCTCAAATACGACTTGCCGGTGATTCCTTGACCTCTTCAGACATACATTGACATTTCATCATTTTGTGATTACTTTTATGCAATGATGCTTTTTTTTTCTATTTGAAACTTTTTAGTCGCTGGAATTTTGATAGATTTTAAACCTGTGTTAAGACTATAACTAATTTTAGAAGCTGGCATATAAATTTGGTTTCGTTGGACTTTGTTTGCACATCGTTCATCTTATTATCATGAACCACATCATGGCGTCATCCTTCCTGTGAATCTTTCTTTTGGACCTAATTTTTGTTCCTTGTTTACCATATATATTATATCAAGCTGGATTGGACCACATAACTGAAGGTACTACAGATGCTTCAGAAATATGAATTAGTGAATTGGCAAGAAGATTAAATGGGTTAAGGTGGACCCAGACTAATTTGAGATGAGCTCATGTGAAAAGGCCTGAACTTATATCTAATAAATACACGTAGTGTGTTTCTCGAAAAGAACATGTGTGATAGTAGTGTTACAGGAAAGAACATGGCTAGATATCTTTAAGAGAATTTAGCAATGTCAAAAATAATTCCCGTATTAGTTGATGTTCCTGATCATGATAGAAATTAAAATGTTTCAGGCCAAATCTCTACAATCAACTGCTTGAATTGGTTCTAATAAAGTTAACTATTTGAATTTACATGCAGATCCTCTTATTATGACTTCTACTTTCCTATAAATTATTTCCCAGCCTGAGTTGCAGAATAGAAACGTAATCTTGGGAGAGAATTTCATACCTTTTGAAGCCAAGAGGATTTTCTTCTCACCCCAGTCATGTAGTATTATCAACGAGATATCAAACTTCATTATCTCAAGTAATGATCTGAATTTCTGTAGGCCCCTGCCTGGTCATGCTCGGGAGACATCTACGATCCATATCATATATATGCTGGATTACAGGTTTTATTTCCATTTATTCTTCATTTGGGGCTAGATACCTTTATTTAATAATTCTTAACACTCATATTTTGGATAAGAGATGATTGATTTCTTTATCATTCTAGAACGGTGCACTTTTGGTCTTTGATATCCGTCAGACCGCAGAACCTCTTCAAGTTATTGAGGGTTTGACTAGACAACCTATTCATACAATTCGTTCCATTCTATTTGGTGGAGGCAGGAAGGTTCTTACAGCTTCTTCTATGGGCCCTTGTCTTTGGGAAATTGGTTCTAGCAGTGAAAGGTTAGTGAAAGCATGCAATTCATCTTATTCTTTCATAGTTTTACATCAGTTATTTAATTTGTCTGTTAAAAGTAACATACTGTTTATGCTTTTGTTTCAGAACTGGTCTGACAATGCATGTTTTTTTTCATATATCTTCTTGCTTGTTTTGAATTAGTTATTCTTTTGTTCAAACATTTTCTTTTCTTCTCTTTCCAAATGTAATCTCATCTCTGGAATTCTATGTTAGAGTTATGCCAGTTCTGGATATTTTTAGGCTAAAATACTTTATGCTTTCCAAATGCCATCTCTGTGCTTTGTCCTTTTCTCAGATTTGTGATACTCTGGAGTCTGGACTCTGGAGACTTATTGTATGTGAATCATGGTTCAACAATGTTGATGTCATAATTGCTTTTGCTACTAGGACATCCCTTAACAGTATGATATAATCCATTTATTTGTTTAAATTCATACATGAATAATGTGACTTGCTCCTTTTGCAGCATGGTCATCAATAATAGAGTACAGTGTTTCATAATTTTTATTATTCACAATTACCTCTGATGCTACTTTAATTTAGGACAGGATTTCAATTTTCTTGTCAAATGGTAGGATTAGGATTTTTCTGACAAAGTGTTTATGAGGTGGAAAGAACAGGGTAATTAGCAAGCTTTTAAAGGTGAACAACTTGACTTTCAAATCTACTTCATAGATTTATTATGCTAAACTGGTTGCCCTAAATTGATGGTTTATTGTTAATATGCTTTGCCATGAAAACACAGATGCACCTTGCCAGTTATTGTAATCTTCTGAAGGTCATTGAGCTTATAAGTTTTGAACAAAATGTGTACAATTAAAAGGGCTTTTATATTGAACAGAAAAAGAGGCCTGACACACACACACACACACACACACGCACACTTTATTTAGGCTTTTAGATGTTATTGTCATTATCCAATGATTTTACATTCAGTTGAATATTCTGGGTTAATTCTTAGTTCTGTTTGTTGACTTTAAAAGATTTTACATTAATAGTTGTCAATCATATGAAGAAACTACCATCACACATAAACTGCCCATTTGACTTGTAGTGTCAAATTATGTGAAACTATTGTCAACGATATGTTGCATTTGTACAAGATAACATTATTAAGGAGAAATCACTGTTGTTAACTTATAAGGTTTGATGCAGGCCATATTTGATTCCAGGACTAGAAAATCAAGGTGTGTGCATATCACTTGCGTGCGACAGTTCCCATAATGACATAGTAGCTTCATTCCGGCCAAAAGTTGAGCTCCCCTGCGACACCATTTCTTCCCAAGCTACAGCATCGCCTTCACCTTTTTTTTCTGGTTCAGGAAGATTGGGTTCTCATGTCCTTATGAAGAGGGTTAACAGTTCATCCTACGAACGATGTGAGGTTGGCCACAGCAGTGTAAGCGAACTCCGAATGTCAAAGTCTGCAATTATTTCCACAGCGGGAAGCAGCCCATTGTTTGCTTATGGTGATGAATCATCACACACAGTGCGTATTTGGGCCTTGCCACACTTTCAAGTATGTGCAGACCTCAAGCCGCATCAACATCCTATTCTTGATTTAAGGTACGAACGGCAATCCACAGGGCCTGGATTCCTGGGATGTGTTAGCGAGGACCGGTTGCAGGTGTTTAAATGTTTCTAGCTCTTTTTTTGTGATAATTCGTTGATGCATTAGCCCTTTTATGTGATTTTTTTTCTTGTACTGTAACTCTATGCTATTGGTTATCAGAAAGATGTATCATATTTGCAACGTCGTCAAAATGTAATTATTGTTTCTGAAATACAACACAATATTTTTGTGGTATTTCCCTCACATAAGGTAATAGTGTTGTTTCTCTCACATGACCCCAGCACCAGTGACCCCGACATCCATCACACACCTTTATCGTTTATGGATTGCAAGGCAACAAACGCCTCAACTACTACCACACAGCAGCAGTATGGCAGCCATTTGGCTGAAAAAAAGGAGAAAAGAACAAACAAGAATGGCAAAAAGCAGGGACCAGGCCATCTCCAATGGTTTGGACGACCACCCACCCATGACACACTTTGGACACGCGGAACAGTTCCAACGGAGGCAGTTCAAGTTGAGGAAGCCCTTATGCTCTAGCATTCAGGAGTGAGGGAATGGTCCCTGCTGTAGTCCTGGCAGTAGTAGTACACCATGAAGTTCCTCTGAGCCCACTGCATGGCCGCGTTCTGTTGAGGGCTGAGGCCATAGCCGGATGGCGAGGAAGGCGCTGGCTGGCAGCTCTGCGGCGAGAATGCCGAGCATCCTCCGAGCTTGAAGTTCGTGAACTTTGCGACGAATGGCTGGTATCTGTAATCAGCCTTGTACCTGCCGTTCTCGGTCGCCCATGATGATGCATCCCAGATGGTGCCATACGCCCACATCGGCCTGTCAGGGAACGTTGCTTCGGTCTTCCTGGCATACCTTCTGATCGGCACATCATCCACGAAAAAACTGCACGTACCAAAAAACAATATCAAATGTGTTCATGAGTCATCCTTGACAAGCCATTATGTCTATATAAGGTGACAATCCACTAATATTATGATGTGGACCAATCAATTGTTGAATTTGCTATCCAAATGAATGCGATAGTTCGTGTAACTCAATGATCCAAAATAGTGCCGTCGTCCGATTTCTAATTGCAGAATGTTACTGAAATTATGCTTTTGTGTTCTTTAGAAAACATACAAGAAACTTTACCCGGGGGTGGATCACCAACCAAAAGTGTCTTAGAATTAGAACTCTGAGAAGAATTATTCAGAAACGAATTCACTGAGAAAAAGTAGTAGGGAGCACCAGGAATGACTTCTGCCATTTGCTAGGAAAAATGGAATCTGGTGGTAAAAGACACACCGTACATTCTTATATGCATTAAAGGTGTCCCATCCCCCTCCAATTAGTGTTTCTATATGAGGCGTTTCTGAGACTGCAGGGCCCATATCTATTTTGTGCACTACGGTGCAGTCTTGTACTTATTTAAGATCTCTTTTTTTCTTCAACGCCACAGGAGACACAGGCCCCATTGGTTGTTTGGTCTCTCCGACTCCTCGAGCCATATACCATGGATGCTGGACCCTTGCTAAGCTTGCGTTGATAATGCAAACATGGAGCATACATACCCTCAATCAGAAGAAAATGCATGGTGAAAACTTATGTCATGCCCCTTGGACTTCTCTTTTCTTAATAGTTTCATTTGTTTACTATGTTTCTATACTTCTATTATTGAAAAAGAAAAATGAATGTGTAGCTCACTTCTACAAAAAGTGTGGCTAGTTTCTATTATTGTGAACAGTATTCAGTGCTACACGCACGCTAGTGAGATGACATCTTATCAAGACATCTAATCAGTGAGTTCAACAAATAAGAGATAAACTCCAAATGTGAGAATGCATGTTCCTCCTATGCTGTGGAAGTTTTCATAAGGTAGAACATTGAATTCTAATACTAAGAAGAAGCATAAGCACACTTACATTATCTCATCAGGATTCCAAAGTATCGCATAGTGGTGGAAATCTGCAGTAGGATCGAACCACAAGTGAAACCTCATCTCCCTGCCAACAATTCTACCATCGCCGCTCCCCCTCACATACACATTTGTCTGCAGAGTGTATGGCTTCCCTGGAATTGTGCCCAGGAACTCGATGTCAACCTCGTCATGGTACCCAGGATGCGCTTCACTGTTCGATAGCTACAAGTAAATGATAAAAAATGCACTATAGTAAGTATCCCAGATAACTTGTAGTGTTAAACCATGAAGCTGTGTGTGTCATTTTAACACTCTCCATTAGCTAAAAGGCTAACACAGAACTGGAAATGCTGCTCCAGGGAAAGGTTCGTGTGACTCACATAGAACGCTGTATTCACGCCGGCAGTGTAGCCACTCTGAAGTTTGATTGAAGCACCAAAATAGCCATTCCGGTATGGTCGATTCGACTTGAATCCACTTCCTAAATATCATGTCATTTTATAACATTTAGACAACAAAGAAAGCCTCCAAAGAGAAGGTGTAATTAAGAGAATTGAAGAGAATGTAAAGACCTGAGCTCCTGTCAAGCCAAAGTGTTGCAGAATGCTGGTCTGGGGAGACCCACTGGTGCTGGCCACCCCAGAGGGTGTTGTAACCTTTGTAGAACCTTAATGGCCTGAACCTGGAGCTTACGGAGTACCCTGGAGAGGGTTGGGCAATGGCAGAGTGGAACACCAGCAGGAGAAAGAAAGGAGTGAGAAGGGGCAACATGCTGAAGAATGTAAGGGTTGTAATTACAGCTCAGGAATGGAGAGGCAATGGCACTTGGCTGCAATGGGAGGATGTGTGGAAGAAGCATTGCCTACAGGGTATAAATAGAGAGATTCGAGGCCCTTCTCCACAGTACGACTTGCATGTCTTAATGCAGAGTTGCTTGGAAGTTACAGGTTAAGACAAGCAAAAGGCAATTGGGTGTTAGCAAGTAACTCAAGTGAAATCCAAGTGCCCAAATTTAACTTTTGGTGAAATATTTCCTCTTATGTTTTCAACAGAAAACATCTTATAGCAAGTTACAGTTGGTTGTCGTCAACTACCATCAACCGCTCCTTTTCCTTGTTTGCATGATGCAGCAAAGAGCTCCACTGAAATCTCTCAATAGACGAGAGCTTTTGTTTTTGTGATTCATCAGGACCCCTTTCCAAACTATGGTGACTTGATTTGACATGGAATGCAAAAGGTCGCAGGTGCTTTCTTAAAGCAATGCTCGACACTTTTGTGCTTTCATCAACTTTCGCTTGCTGAAGTCTTCAGAGCTGAAAACAGAATGAGTTCCTTGGCTCATTTGTAGTACGATACATGACTTATCAAACACTTCTCCCAACACTAGGCCTCTAATTTTGTGCAATATGACAAGCCAATTTTAGCTATCTATTTAATCTCACAGGTCATTGTAGCACCATCGATATCGTCAAAAGTACGTGTACCTCAATATTTAATAGCTGCTGTTAATTGATCTTGGATGAGAGAAGCCTCTGAAGTGTTTCTTTCAGAAAACACTTTCAGAACATTGAAACTGTTTGCTTCACATGAGCTTTTAATGCTAAGAAAAGCTGTGCACAGCATTGAAACTGGCACATGGACTTATCAGTTATAAAGTCTGATTAGAACAGCTTGGCTTAGTTCTAATGAACTTTCAAAGCAATGTAGTGGGAACAGATTAGAGTCAATTCCTAACTTGCTGCTGTGATATCTTGGGGTGGTACAAGAGTCCTGATTTTGTTGTCGACGTTCACTAATGTGCAAATCTGTGCTAATCTTATCACCAAATGAAGGAAAGCAAAAAAAAAAAAGAAGAGAAGTTCAGAAACACATCCACGACTCATGAACTCGGCCAATAAGTTTATAAATGATTTCAATGGCTTACTAATACGTTCTTATAGCATTATAATTTTTTTTGTAACACGATGGATTAAGAATCAATTACCTTTAGGGTGTGTTTGATTAATGGAATATAATATTCCTTCTATGCAAAAAAAAAAGAGTAATGTACATTCTCTTTATATATACATTGCACCTCTGATATTTTTGTAGAATTATATATAAGAAGTCATGAAGCCGCATATCATAGTTCTAAAAGTTAATTTTAAATTTATTTTATATACAATAGATATTACATAAGTTCTATAAAAATGTAAATTTACGCATCGAGCGAATAATAGATTACAAAAACGAGCTCAATGTCACTTTTATATGACATTATATGCTTTCATAATAAAACGTTAATGATAACTAAATAATCACTATGATATCATATGGTTAAAATGTAATTAAACATTATTTATATCATAATATTATTAAATAGATAACTCATAGAAGAATTATTGTAATACTTCTAAATATATTTTATGATAAGAAATTTTTTAAAATGAAATACAATCATTTAACGATTTAATAAATAAAGCTTTATTTATATTTTTGTAAAAATTGTGATTGTATTTAAAGAAATCAATAACGACTCTTCTGTGTGCGTCGTACAGGTACTATACTAGTATTTTTAAAGAACTAATATTGCTATGTTTGGTTCTAACCAAAATCTAACCATAATAGTTTGATTTTATAATTTCTATGAAAATAAATGGGAGAAGAATAAAGAAGAGATGATAATTATGTGAGAGAAAGTGAAAAAAGAGAATGAGAGAATATTAGAGGAGAGAGAAGATGAAATTCAAGGAGAAAGAAATGAGTATATTGGAGGAGAGTCAAAGATATATATATATATATATATATATATATGTGTGTGTGTATATATATATGTATGTATGTATGTTAAAAAACATGTTAGCGATAGAGAGATAAATAGAGGAGAGATAAAATAAAAAATTGGAGGAGAGAAATGAGGATATTAAATAAAGGAGAAAAGAGAAAATCATAGGATAGAGTAAATGAAAAATTGGAGAGAGAAAGCTATTATATTAAAGAAAAGCGAAGGATGTGATTATAGAAGAGAAAATTGAAGAGAGAAAAGTTATGAAATTAGATGATATGAAAGAGAAAGGGAGATATTAGAGGAGAGAGAAGGTGGGATATTACATAGAGAAAAAAAATTAAAAAGTTGAATTAAAGAGAAAGTTATAAGATTAAATTAGAGGAGAGAGAAAATGAGAAAAGCAAAGGAGAGAGAAAGTAAGATATCAAAGGAGGAAAAAAAATAAGAAAATTGGAGGAGAGAAAAAGAGAGATATCGTATGAGAAAAAAATGAGAAAATTGTGGGAGAGAGAAGATTATGAGATTAAATTATAGGAGAGAGAAAGTAAATTATTAAAGAGAGAGATAGATATTAAAGGAGAGAGTGAGATATCAAAGGAGAGAAGAAAAATGAGAAAATAGAAGAAGAGAGAAAGTTATGAGATTAAATTATAGGAAAGAGAATGTGAGAGATTTGAGAAGAGAAAAAGTAAATTATTAAAGAGAAAGTGAGATAATGTAGGAAAGTGAAAATTATGAAATTGACGGAGGAGGAAAAAGATTATAATATAAGAATAAGGAAAAATGCAGAGGAGTTCGGACATGCTACATATTTTTGTTAAAGAAAAAATTCTCAAAAAAATCATATTTACATTTATGATGCATGGTGATATAAAAGATTAATATACTTTTTGAAAAGAATAAGATTCCTATCATTTGGTGATTTCAAAGAATGTATGATTCTCAAATAGTTTTCTAAGTTTATCAAATAAAATGTAGTAATATATAATTACTATATACATTCTAGGAAAACTTATAAAGATAATGCCAATCAAATGCACTCTTAATATATTCTTCTATCAGGACTTGGAGGGATACGAGAGGAGAGCATAAATAAGTTCCTAGGGATGGAGAATAAGATTACTTCACTTGAGCAATCCATTGGTTGCTGTGGATGCAACATACATAAAAATGCCATGTCAATCCTTTATTTCCCCATTAAACAAGAATTACTTTGAAAAGAGAGTCAAAATAACATATTAAAGCTGTTATAGTTTCCATTAGCAACTCTTGAATGCAATGAACATATAAATCCAACTCTTTTGAAGTCTTAAAAGTTCACAAGGAATTGTTTCTACGCGTAAACTGTGTTTTTCGACAGCCACTAATCCTGCCAACAATCAGCATTTTTTTCTGATCTCTTACACTAAACTAGTGGATTGAAACATAATTAGCATAAATTAAAACTCCAGAGGCTAAAAAATTTGCTGTAAAGTTTCTTCTGTCATAACTTGTCATGGCCCTTTTGCAATAACAAACTTCTTAAGATTTGTACCAGGGAAATAGTTAAATAAATGCAAGATGCATCTGAAATTAAATGCAGGAGCAAGTAAAGTGTTTCTAGATCAATAAAGTTGATGTGTTAGGTATGGGTTTCATTTGCTCCATTTGGCCTGTATTAGCAGCATAAGATTCCATACAGTTGGTCTGTCCACATTAACTTGTGCTTGTTTTTGCCCTTTCAATTGGATCTACTGTTTGATTCCATTGCCTGATACATACCTTCCTCCCCTTGAACCATCACCATCATCGTCACATGTGTTGCTCTCTCTCTCTCTCTCTCTCTCTCTCTCTCTCTCTCT
>LTAE01000878.1:30590-44546 GCA_001647135.1 Pontederia paniculata
TATATATATATATATATATATAATGTGTGTATATATATATAGAAGTACAATTTTAAAGCTAGCCATAAGAGGACACGACTGCATCACGAGAGACTCCAACTCGGAGCACAGAAATCAGCAAAATGTCAAAAGGAATTGATAATGAAAATGATACCACAACCTCTTTTTATCAGCAAACCGACACCAAATCCAACCGTGTGTCATTCTCATTCATATGTCCACCATGAAATGCATACAGATGTGAATATAGATATTGGATTGTTGAAGAATTGATGCAGAAGAAGGGGAAGTCCAAAATAAAGCTGAGGAAAAAGATTTAATAGAATAGTTAATGGACAAGGGGACAAATGGTCACCTGATCATAACTAATAATATATATAGGCCTTGAAATGGTTGGATTCACATAAATGAGCAAAATCCACAGTAGCATGCAGACAAATTTTAGGAGGATTTGGTCGTCTGTTATCCTCCGTTTGGCCTGATGATGTACAGTGTGTGGCTGAAAGAAGTTCCAACGAAGCTCATTTAAATAAAGATTCACAACGGGCAGGTGATGATGATATTTGTTATATCCTTCTAATCATTCACAAATTATTTTATCAACTTTTCTTAATATTTTAAAAATCCTTCTAATATTTTAAAAGAGATTAAGAGGATGTAATATTTTGCATTAGGATTTTGTATATAATGCCAGGAATTGCAAAATTGAAAAGTATAAGAGTCCAATCAGTTTTTTAGGATAATTATAAAATAAAATTGACCCACTTATGCTATGGACACATCCAAGATAATCGTAGCGCTCAAACTATTTTGCTTCTCTTATTAATTTGCAAATCATCTTCTATTTTTTTTATTGTAGATTTAATGTTCTTTAGTGGAAGTTTAAAATTGCGATGTTAAACATTTGCATTTTAGTGATGATATTATATGTGAATGCAAATTTCATTTTGTTATCTAATTTTCTAAAATATTGTCCATAAGTGTGAGTTTGAAAAAAATCATAAAAAAATTGGTCCTTCCCATTAATGATTTCGGCATGGTTTTTTAAGTTTAAAAAATCATCCGATAAATTGTAAGATAGTGTTTTTGGATTGGGAAATTCAATCCTGCCCGAACCACTTTCAGCCTTAAAATGTATCAAACATTTTCCTTAAGAAAAAAACACCATAAATTTTGGATATATGTCAAGTATAACTTTTAATACATGCTGAAAAATATGAATTTTTTTTTCTAATAAAAATTATTCGCAGGACTCACTTTTCTTTAAGCTATTTTTTTTCAAAGCAAGCGCATAACTAATCGAATAAAATTTAATTGTTTCATCAACGTAGTCCTCTTTTTTGATATAATATGGATAATATTTTATTTTTCGCTGACTACCCAACGATGTCCAGAGTTATTAGCACCTGACTAATCCAGTGTTCAAGGTAAAGAACATAAATTATATCTCTCTGACCAAATTGACGACTCTGAAGCTCAAACTCGGGGCTATTAGCTCCCGGTTCTTCAATCCGGAACACATCCATTTAATCAGTGCCAACCGAATTTGATTTAATATGGATAATATTTGATTTATAATTAATGGAAGTGTACTCGCAAGAATCAATATGGAGACGACAATAATGCCATAAATGTGATACCTCGAATTCCTACGGACACAATTTGCTGCCGCATAAGTTGGCATTCGGATCATGCCAAATTATTGAATATTTTTATGAAGCGCATGTAAATTATTTATGTATCATTTTTCCTTTGTTTCCAACACCTTCCATGAACTCTGAAGAGGTTCTGGAGTCTGGACGATGTTAGAAAAATGGTGTTGACGATTATATCGATCTTGAATATTAATGATATCTATACATTCTCATAATTTTAAAATAATATTTATCATCTATTTTCATTATGTGTTTAGCTGTCATTAAAAATCTTTTAAGTTATAATTAATGGATATATGCCAATTGTAAACGGGGACAAAATCAAGATAAAAGAAAGTCCAGTGTAAGACGTAGTTTTTTTTTAAAAATGATTTAAAATAATATAATTATGTCTTTAGTAATTAATGTTATTATAAAAATAATAATAGACTTTTACGGATATTTTTATATTCTTCTCTTTAATAATAAGTGTATAATTTATATCATAGTAATTATACTAGATGTTACTCATAAACTATAAAATAATAATCTATTTTAATAAAATCAAATTGTCGATAAAAATAGGGATTCATCTATCCACGTCTTGGGAGACCTAAAAGTAGAGTTTACAAGTTATCTTTTTTTATATTACAAGTGGGTTAAAAGTAAAATAAACATAATGAATAAAAATGAGTTCGTGAAATCAATGGACTTCTACTTATATAAACCTATCACTAAAATCTAAATGAATGATGAATCATATTTTTTTTATTTTAAAAACAATCATTGCGATGATGACGTCAGAAAGATCAAAGTCTACTTAAATATTCATCAAATCATGTTCCCACTTGTATATGTATGTTTACACATGCATTCGTTCCATATAAAATGTCTTACACAATAAAAATATGATAACCTTTTAGAATGATTGGATAAAATAATCGATGGTGAACTTTTCCATATGGACAAGATTTAGATTTATCGAATTGACGATATATGATTAAGAGAACTATTCACGTTCTTTATTCATGGTAAAAATTCCAAAAACTTATTCACCTAATTGTGAATAAGGTAAAAATTCCAAAAAACTATTCACCTAAGGCAGTGTTTAGAAAGGGAGCGAATGGGCCAAATGCTCCCCTCTCTAGGCTCCCCTCTCCCTCTCACATCAAACGCTTGAAAGGCAAACGTTTGATTCAAAACACTGTCCTCTCAAACACAGTCTAAGTGTACATGTTTCGATAGAGGAGAAAGAAAGAGAAAAGACACGCTTGAAAGGCAAACGTTTGATTCAAAACACTGTCCTCTCAAACACAGTCTAAGTGTACATGTTTCGATAGAGGAGAAAGAAAGAGAGAAGACAATGAGAGAAAGCAACAGAAGGAAATATTTTTAATCCATTCAATTTTAATTTGAAATAAATATTTTTTAATTAGGAGAAAAAAAGATTACTTTTTAATTTCACATTCAAAAAATTTATTGTGCAAATAAGAGTAATTTTTACTCTTCAAATCTCGAGGAAACTCTTATTTACCATGAAAACTGTGCAAAATGACCCAAATATGAAAATCCGTCACGCTGAAGCAGTGTGGGTCCAAATATTGTTCACCAATATAACATCTGAAACCTCTTATCAAGTCAAATAAACTACAACCATAAGGTAAAACAACTCTCAACATTAACGTCGCAGAAATGCATAATAATCTCAGGTTATACAAATTAAGAGAGGGCCCTTCACATTAGTTTCTTCAACAAGTAAAAGAACAGTACACGTTGGGCTCCGTCTAGTTACCACTACTCATTCAACTTACCAAGGAAAAGTCAAGTTTTACCATAGAATGATAGAGAGCTAACTAAATAATTCTTCCAGGGTTCAAGGGCGTCAATCTTCTTCTCTTTCTGGAGGGACACCACAGGGTAACAACATTTTCTGCTCAAGTACACATAAAAGGGTTAATCATATATGTGTCCCAAACATCACATGCAAAGGATTCATGCATTAGCATAAATTTATGTCTCATTCGCAGAAAAAATGAATAATCAAAGAAGAGATAGCCCTATTCTAATGAGCGACAAACTATTTCTCACCATAATTACCTGTCATTCAATTAATTGCCCAACAATTTTCTTTTAGAGGCCCGGAAGAATAAAATGATGAAGGTAAAAAGATAATCAGAGAGAAGGGAAAGAGTTGACAGAAAATTATTCAATCAAGAAAAAACCAAGCCTCGTGCACAATAAGCAATTCTTTCTAAAAAAAAAAAGGCACAATAAGCAATGTTACATCCATCAAAACAAATAATCTAATGCCCTGTTTGGTTGAAGGATAAAGGGCAGAATAAGGTCTTAATCTGCCTTATTCAACCAAACAGGTGCTTAACCCTCCAAAAAGGTGAAGGGCAAAGTTGCCATTTAAAAAAAATTTAACCCAGTGAACAGTACTACTTTTTAGAGATAAGCTATTCTTTCAAAATGCTGGAATTCTTTATTCTTGACTCAAATTTCAAAAAGAAAAGTAATCCAACAGAATAAATGCATTTATGTCGAAAATAGTTATCCATTAACCAAATAGGCCTTAAGCTTTAACCTGCCAGTCTCTTCCTCCAACAGATTACATATTCATATGTATCCATCAAAATAAAGATTACCACTGTAATATTAAAAAAAAAAAACGGCATTTTTCCCTGGAAGTCTACTTTCTAATTGACCCGAAATTTTGATGCAAAACAAATGCTTGTAGACACAGTTATGAGCAAAACAGTGAGGGTCTGTCATGCCGTCTTTAACAGCAACGTTGCTGAGTTGATAATTATGTTATAATTCTTATAGGTCAGATAAAAATATGAAACTTATTTGATAAATCATAGGTTAAGTGAGCTTTTGAACCTAATTGGAGTTGAGTTAAAATTAGTTGTGTAGAGAAAGATATGGATTTATAATGGACACATCTCAAGCTGCCAAGATTCTAAAAATGAAACTAAATGGATCCAATTGTGGGATTTTCTAGGATTAATACATAGTCGGATTAATTCTGAAATAAATATATATTGAACCTTTACAAGTCTCCTTTAAGCTAAAATTGGAATTACAAAAATAGGATGTGTATAATGGAAGTAATAAATTATACAATTAGTAACACTCAGATTATCTATTTACGAAAATGAAGCAGATTATAAGTTTGACCTCTGAATTTCCTTAGACCTGTATTGTAAGAAATAGAATGTGAGGTTTATAAGAATTAAACACAATAAGGTCTAGTTTCAAATAAAATTGGTCTCACTTAAATAGGAAGTCTATACTTTAAGTTATGAATTTTATATCCAATGTCATTCGAGTTGTCAAGTATAGAGCTAGAATCAAATCAACCTTGGGTTGGGAATTGTTATTTTATGATCAATCTAAATTGTTATTGTTTTTATTGTCGACTTTACAAATGTCAAGTTGAATATAAATTGCCGATCACTACAGAAGAAGAACACAAAGGAAACAAGATAAAGGTATGTGGCAAGGATCCATTACGGTTCATTGGTGATATTGTTTAAAAATTTATAGCATTGTATTGATTGAAATCTAAGAATTGAAAGATGACAACTACACTAAGATTAAATAGTAGTGTACCAAAGATGTACGTTATGGAAGAAGATAACATGTTATGAGCACATTGTAGCGTATGTAAGTGCGTTACGGGCTCGGCTTGCACTACGGGTTGCTATGGTACAATGAGGAGCCATATCAACCCTTTTATATTTATTTGTTTAATTTAAAGATCATTGTTAATTGTAAATGATGATTAGAAATCATTAATTGATAGACAGTAGTTGATCATTGTTAAGTAGCATAGTATTGATTATTGTTAAGTTAACATTAATTATGAAAGCATGAGTTACCTATTTTAATAGTAATCATGATTTATGATCAAATATTGTTATTAAATAATTGTATGCTATGCGTTGGTGATTGTATCGTACTTCTAGTATTGACTGTAGAATTGATTGAACCACTTAGTGCATTACATGTATATCCGTAATTAGGCTTTAAAATTGGCACCCATTAACTGTGATTGTAATTGGTTTATTGAAGACTGGTATCTCGATGATTCGTATTGTGGGTGTTAATTTCATCCCAAGATATTTCCAAATCATTGATCGTATTGTGGGGGGTTAATCTCATCTCGAAATTTTCTCAAGCCATTGTTGGGTGTTGATCTCATCCCGAGATTTTTCAAACCATTGACCATATTATGGGGTGTCGATCTCATCCCAGGATATTTTCAAATCATTGATCAATTATTCAAACGTGTGGTATTGTGGGTACTATGTATTACCCGAGCTTGGCCAACCTTATTGACATCGAGATGATCAATATCTTCAATAGATTGATTTTTCTTTTAGGAAAAGGAAGGATGATTAACCAGAATGTTAATCATACAAACGTAGAATTATTTCATTGATAGCAAAGGTTTAGAGTATTACATAAGGAAAGGAAAGAAGGATAGATAAAGAGCATCTCTAAGCTAAGACCATTCCTTGGTGAGATAAGTTGCATGGGCCAAGATGTTCTCGATGTAGCAACGGGCTCCCTAGAAAATTACCATGTTTTGCTGCAACCAAAATGCCCAAAGTGTTGCAAAAATTTTGGACCTTGCCTTCCTTGACCTATAGGTGACAACAAAAGATGTAGAGCCTCCTCTCCTGAAGGATGTCCATAATGCTTCTTCAGATTCACAACTCAGCCAACTAATACGAGCTTGGATCCAAGTTTCCTTGACGATAGGACATTTGAAGAAAAGATGATCTGTATCCTTGATCCCGCCAACACAAAGCTTACAATCAGAGGAAGCCCCCGGATGCCACCGAGCTCGGTATGAGGCAGTGAGGATCCTTCTTCGACGCAGCAGCCCGATGATAATGTTAATCTTTATTGGGACTTTAGTTTTCCAGATGAGACGGCAATCAGTCACCAAGTTAGGATCATTCATTTGCATAGCTCCTCGTGAGATGTTATAGGCCTGTTTGACAGTGAAATTTCCTATCGACCAGATCCAGCTACCGGAAGTAAATGGCCGCAAAGAATATGCCGCAATGAGGTTCAAAAGATTGTTAAGGTCATCGAAGCGCTGATCGGATAAGTGAGCAAGAAAACAAAGCCCTCAATAGTTGCCATCCCAGATGTTGGAAAGGGTAGAATTCTGATCATGAGCTAGAGCGAAGATGCGAGGATATAAATTCGTTAAGGAGCCAGTTGGTTGCCAATTGTCGTGCCAAAATGAGAAAAGGTTTCCTGAGCCAATATTAGGAGCAAAGAAAGACTTCCGCCTAGGGGAGATCTAAGAAATACTGCGCCAAAAAGAAGAGTCACCACGCTGAGGTTGGAAGCGGATATCACAAGATATCGTATGTCCATGAGTAGCAGCAACAAGGGAGGAGAAGAGGTCGTTTGTTGGTCTCATTACTCGACAGATCCATTTGCAAAGAAGGGCATCGTTTAGGTCTAAGATCCAGAATGCCCAGACCCCCTTGCAATTTTGGTTGACAAACAAAAGACCAGTCGACAAGATGAGCACATTTGGTCCCTGGATTTGAGCCATGCCGAAAGAATTTACGTCTAATGGTATTTATTTTTGTCTCCACTTGCCCCGGCATGCTGAGGACTGACATGAAATAAATTGGCAATGCAGAAAGCACAAAGTTCATAAGAATCAATTTGCCTCCCACGTGAGAGAGATTTGGCTTTCCAGCCCTCCAATTTTTGCTCCATTCTAAGAATTACCGGTATCCATTCCTTGGGTCAAGCAATTCTGTCTAGTAGCGGCAAACCCAAGTAGGAAATAGGCAGGGAGGCTGCAGGCGTGCTGAGCCCAGCTGAGCATCTTAAAGACTTCACCGTCATCCATGCCAAAAGGTATGAAAGTAAATACTTGAATCATGAGGGTGAAAATCTTGATATCTCTTCAAAATTTCTGCAATCCTTGCTTTTTGTTTATGGGGATTGAGGAGAGCTTGTAATGATTGTTTCTTTAGCTCCAAGCAGCCATCAACCAGGTGATAGGTGAACAAGCCCTGGCAAGCTTTAATGAGTGTGACAATCTCCAGGATCCTAAGGGAATTATTCCCAGCAAAATCACTCATGTTTGCTGGGAACCCCCTCCTTTTGGGTGGGTTAAGATGAACTCCGATGGTTCTCTTAGCCTACTAGAATTGAAGGGAGGTATGGGCTTCCTAATTAGAAAATCCAATGGAAGCTTCTTTGCTGCAGGAACACTGCGTAAATGCTTCTCATCAGTGTTGGAAGCCGAAGCGTGGGGCCTCAGAGCGGGTGTCATGCACTGCCAGCTGAAGGGCTTCAAGAAAATCTGGCTTCAGAATGATTCCGAAACTTTGATCAACATTCCACGAAAACACATTCACTGCCCTTGGAGAATTAAAAACATCTTACTGGATATATTTGGTCGATACTTGAATCCTGCTCTTTTGAAGCAAATCATGTACCGAGAGAAGCTAACAAAGTTGCAGATTTTTTAGCGCATCAGGCCCGCTTTGCCGATGCTAGTCTTTTGTGGCAGAGGGATCCCCCTCAAAGCCTTCTCCATCTTTTGTACCAGGACAATCAAAAGTTTTATTCTTCTTAATGCAATTAAATTTACATTTAAATAAAAGAATAAAGATTACACATATACTGAATGGGGAACTCTAATGTACCTCAGATCTAAAACATTCCATGTCACATAACAAATTCTGAAATTTAGCAAGCCATACACTATTGATCTCCAAGTGAAATCACAAACTTGCATCAATTCCTACCCTCAACGAAAAGCAAAGAAGTTCCCTAATTGGAGGCTTTAACTATCTCCAGCATGGTTGTCAAGATTGTGATCTTGATATTAACATCACACGATCTTACGATCCTATCAGGGATCGACGATCTTGATCTTAATAAATAATCGAATTTGTAGGATCAGTAGGATCTTAAAATCCTACCAATCCTACACTGTTAGTTTAAATCTTTTTTATTTGTTTCAAACTTTCTTTTAAAGAAATATGTGTTATATTAAATTGTACTTTTAAAATTTGATTTTTAAAGCATAATAAAGTGAAAAATAAATAAATGCTAAAATTATATTAAAAATACTAAAAAATGATATGATGTATATTTTCAGCGACACATATTTGAAAGTACATTTTTATTTCTCTTTAGTAAATATAAATTATAGTCATAATATATTACATCATATTTATAAAACTATTTTTAAGCATATAAAGTTTCTAAAGTGACAAAAAATAATAACAAATGTAAAAGAATATTATTATATATTTAACAAATCATCGGAATGTGTATATTTTTTTCTTTGAGAAGAAAGAATAATTGACGGATATATATGTATATTTTAATACATATATTTAAAAAAAAAAATATTATTTATAGGTAAGATCTTACGATCCTCGATCAGATTTGTGATTTTGAATCTTATCACGCCTCCTAATCCTACGTAGAATTCCGATCTTAACAACCTTGATCTCCAAACATCCCAATCATACTAGGATAAATGCCAATATAAATCAAGGATGCATTCAAATCAGCCAAACCCTATATAGATAAAGGCTGCATGAACTTAGTAGACATTTCGTCTTTAACCAGATCAAGCTCCTGGATACTAGCACATTCCAGAGACATTCAAGATAGAATACTACAATAGTATTATCATTACATGTAAACGAAAAAGACTTTTGAAACTATAATTTTTAAATCCCAACATAAATTTCTGCTGTTTTAATCTAAAGACAAGCACACGCATGATATATATTTATTAGTTTGACAAAGACAATGAAACAGATACATAATATAATGATCCATATATTCCATGAAGCAAATATTGTTGATCGAAACATATTTTCAGGTAATGCTTTATTTAATAGTAGAAATTACAAGAATAAAAAGCAAGTAGAAGATGATAACAAACATATAAGAAGAAGCCAAGAATGCATCAGATTAACGTGCCTATCCCTCCCTCAAGAAAAATGTCTGCCTATATCAACATATAAGTCAATTGCCCTACTCTGGATTTGGTTAGTCAATGCAAACAGCAATGATAAATCAAAAATACCATAGAGGAAACAGAAAATGTCGATATTTTTGAGAAAAAAATGTCAAAACATAAGTTGTAATAAGACTAGGATCTTGATTTAAACATCACCATATTGTATACTTTAGGGTCTTGAAAAAAAAAACTGATTCAATTGAAGTCTAAAAATATCAGTCTATTATATATGAAGTTACACCTATTTGGAACAGTTAATCCTGTATATGAAAATGAAAATCCTGAAGAACTCATCAATTTTTTCAAGGTATGCAAAGGCTCTTATTGTTTTGAGAACTCCATGCACAGCTTAAAACTGTTAGTACATACCCATAGAAAAAGAAACTGTTAGTACATCATATATGCCTCCAACTGCAGTTTACAAGTTAAATTGGCAATGGGGTTGATAATAGATAAGCTAGTCACCTATAAGCCTGATTTGCATTTTCTCTGTCTGTTTTCTTTTTCATTGGAATCAATAATAGTAATCATATTTTTCGGACCCCAAGAATGGATTGAATCGAAACGACATTCCTGCTTTTAAGGAAATCTTAGATAGATTATCCTTTAGCAAAACAATCACATTATATTGCCATGAACTTATGGTGTGCTTCGAGTATGCATTCCGTTCTGCAATAGACTCTACTTAATTTACAACTAGTTTGCAGAAGATTCAGTAAACTAACTAACACGATCCATCAGTGAAGTATCTCAGAAAGAAATAGCACTAACTGCATAGAATAACAAATCAATAAATCTTTACCTGCATAAAATTGTACCGTTCTCTTCCAATTGATTCATTTTCCGCAACAGCAAAGTATGCCAACACAGGGTAATGACCAACGTATGATGCATAACTATCTCTTTGGATGTTAACAGCCCATTCACTATTCAATATAAGGATATAACGGATATTAAATTCAAATATGGATTCTGACAAGTGTCAACTGACCATTACAATGTATTTGTATCCACAAAGAGACCAAACTTACAATTTTGTCAAGTCAGCATGTCCTGTTCCAACATATTTAGCTTGAAGATGTTCAAGCTGAGAATTGATATTGAACCTGTCACTAGCCTGCATAGGAAATACACAGTAAATATCTACAACATAGAAAAAGGAAAAAAGATCTTGATGAATTTTTGTTAGAAGTGTATGACTTACTTTGAGGAAAAAGAGAAAAACTAGAAAAATTTCTACTACAAGTGTGTCAATTACTCGATGCCATGACTAATTCTTAGGTCACAAAATAAGAAAACTTGACACAGAACATCTTATTCATTTCCACTTCCTTAGACCAGTAACCAGTGGACGCAATTAAAGTTCTAATCGAACAATTAATGTATTTATTGATCATATCCACAAAAAAAAGTAGGTATTGGCAAAGTAGCAAGGTGCCAAACATTTATCAACAGTCCCAGTTAAAAACCTTGGTTAGGATGTGCAACAGGAAGTAGTAACATTACATGGATAGGAAAATGCAGAAAATTGTAAGAACTACTATATAACTATTACAATAAAGGGAGAATAAAGTCAGAAACAGGCAGCTGCAGGGAAAAAAAAAAGAAACACAAATGATATGAGGAGTTTGTATTTTGTGAAACCAAGAAATATATGCATTTAGTATGCTACATATCGAACCTTGACACATAAAGGTTACGCCATCAAACTTGCTCCGTTAAATTCTAAATTAACAAATAAATGAATAAGCATTTTCTCATCATAGTCGTCGGATATCGATCTTATGGCTTGTGTTTAATTCAATTTTATATTTATGGTTAATTAGTTCTCTTATTTTGGAGAAAAAATAATATTCCGCTTCATAACGCAAATCTTTACGGTTCTGTTTTGTTGAAAAATATCAAATAGCCATGTTTATAATTTCTCGGCTCCATCGTATTAATTGACACATAGGAAAATTAATAAAGTTTAGAAATTGTTCACAACTTTTACACAAACTCCTCATAATGCAATTCGGTGATATAATTGAGATAAGTTTATTGTTTTTCACAATAGCACTCTGAATAAGTGATTTGTATAAGGGATTAATTGTGACAGAGTTAAAAATATGCTAAGAAGAATGTTAAGAATAGATTGGACTTGAACACGACTCTTGCTTTACAACCATGAGTAAGTGTTTGAAAAGGTGAAACTGCTGGATTGATAAGATGCATGAATTAGAGCTATGGATGGGAGATGACGAGCTGCCTGCTGCTGCTAATACTACTACTAGTAGTAATTTGTTCAGAGATGTGGAAAGCTTGTGCAACGTGCCTCGTCATGCAGACAAATTAATATCCGCCACGTGGCCGGAACGATCCTCGGGGCGCTACACGACAATAAACCTTGACTTGACCCTTGACAATTATAGTCAACACACATAGATCTTTCTAATTATTAGGTGGTCGTATAATATCAAGAAAAATTTATGTTGCATGCATGTCAAATGAAATATTTTGGTTATTTGAGTTTGTAATGATAAATAAATGTGATTATGTTCAAGTTGTTTTTTAACAGTTAATAGTTGCATTGTGTTTAAAGCGCCAGAAGACTCCTTTGTTCCGCTTCAGGCTATAGCCTAAAAAGTTGTAGAAATTGACTCTTGACGATTAAAGTATCCTTTTGTTACTGCATATTGAGTGTTGGTTTCCTTACCCCAATTTCTAGACAGTTTTGTCATGTAAAGTTGAAGACCTAAAGACCCTAATTTGTTCTAGGTCATTTCTTATAGACACTTACACAAAATTAGAACATAACGTATTACATTTAAGACATCAAAACAAGCAACATAAACATACTAGACAATTCATCAAACACCTAGCAAGCAATATGTCTTTTTCTCATAATAATTGTCTAAATATGCATTCTAAAATTTCTCCTACATTCTTCCTCCTTCCTATGAACAATTGATCTTCAAAACATGATTGAAATGAGAGGATCCCCTTTACATACCTTTTTGTCCATGTTTTGCCCTAATTTGCACTCTCCTTTCTAAATCTGTTGCAGCTCACTTTCTCCCCTATAGTGTCGGTTGATTATCCTGTTACTGTGTGCATGTCAGAGTCTCATATCTTTAAAAAAAAAAAACTTGTCCTTTTTGCACATTTACAAACTAATATGCTTCAGAAAAGAAAAAAAGAAAGATAAGATTTATTTTTTTCCACCAAGATAATCATAAACCTTAACAGATCGATCATAAGTTTAACAGAATCTTACCAATTGCGATCGGCAATATTCCTCGCAAGAAAGCCTTCCAATAGAGACGAAGGGAGATCAGCCGGCAATGGAGAACAAACTATCTAAACTACATAGAAGTACATGAGAACAAACTGAACATCCATCGTCAAAGAGAAAATAAGAAAATAAGAAACAGATCAAATGCTCGATCTAAACTATGGAGATTTAGTTTAGATCTAAACCTTATGATCGATCTTCGCAGAGGAGTGCCGGCGGAGAGAGAGCGAAGAGGGGCCGCGGCGCGATCTTCGCACAGAGAGAACGAGGCCGCAGGGGATCGAGGGAGGCGGCGTGATCGTGAGAACGGGGTGAGGGGGCCGGCAAGGTGGGCAGACGGCCCAGTCCAGGATAGGATCCAGATAGAGAACGTGGGAAGAAGGGCTTGAGGTTTGATTGAACCGCTATGATTTAATAAAGAGAATAAAAAAACATATAGAGCGAATTTTGTTCTACATATATAGAATAGTTATAACGATCCGAATATTTGAATTAGCGGAAGCTATTTAGATATAATATTTTAAATAACATTTTTAAGTAATTAATATAATTAAAAATTTAAATTAAATTTATTATTCTAATTAGAATTAAGTTTGAGTTAATTATGATATCTTTATATGTCTTTCAATTATTATCTTAATTAGAAATTTAATTGAGTTAATTTCTCTTTAAATAATTTAAGGTAAAAATATTTACTTATATTGGCAATTTTGTATTTATGATTAGTTGAACTAATAAAAAACTAAGTGTGCTTAAGTTAATTAATTCAATTAGTCTCGAACTAATTTATATAATTAAATAACTAATATATTTTATCTAACCAACCTATATATGGTCATATGAGTTTCATGTATGTGATTATCTTCTTAGTCAAAGTTATAGCCATGTCATATTATTTGCATTCTTATCCTTTAACTTTGACCAACACAACTCTCTCTCTCTCTCTCTCTCTCTCTCTCTCTCTCTCTCTATATATATACATATATATATATATATATATATATATATATATA
>LTAE01000878.1:44579-67945 GCA_001647135.1 Pontederia paniculata
CTCTCTCTCTCTCTCTCTCTCTCTCTCTCTCTCTCTCTATATATATATATATATATATATATATAGTGCAACAAGACTTATCTTAAGGACCTCTTTTAGTCACCTTTTAGTTCTCCTTTTACTTAAAGAGCTATCAAATTTTAAGGTTGGAAAAGAAAAAAAATGCTACTCCTAACAAATAAGAACAAATTAAGGTATGTATGGGTGGATTCATTTAATTTCGTTTTTTGATAATCTAGACTTCTTGATTAGTTCAACTAATCATAAATACAAATTTGACAATATAAGTAAATCTTTTTATTTTAGATTACTTAAAGAGAAATGAACCCAATTAAATTTCTAATTAAGATAATAATTCAAAGACATATAAAGATACCATAATTATCTCAAACTTAATTTTAACTAGAATAATTAACTCAATTTAAATTCATAATTATGTTAATTACTTAAGAGATCATTATTTAAGATATTACATTATCATTAATTGTAACGATTCGAACACTCGAGTGAGCGGAAGCTATTTATAATAAATCTCAAGAGACTGGATTATCACAGTTAACACATAAGTAAGCACAAACTCATACATAAATATATTTTAGTAGTTATAAAACTAAGATTTCATATGTATCATAAAGATAAAAAAAACCCCAATAATAAAAATATATCACAGTCACATCTTACCATTCATATGATACAATAATCATAATATATATATATATATATATGTACATACATACATACATGGCGTACACATCCAAAAGCAACATAGCCAAAAGTACTATAAAAATACACAATATCTTCTATTTATGCAAGATTCGTTCCATGTGCAAAACAACGCCATGAGTATCAACCATCATCTGTCATCTGTTAACCTGGAGGATTCAAGTACAAGAAAAAAATAGAGTATTTCTCCCGTGAGCAAAGGCTCGTATGTAGGGTCAATAAACAAAAATTAAATGCATATAATAAAATTTGACATTCTCAAAGGTCAATTGTATGTAACATATTATTCGTAAAAGAACATAAGACAACAATCTTAAATATTATCAACTCATACACATATAACTTCATAATTCACAATTTCTCTTTTATGAAACATATAAAATTCTATAATCAAAACATACAAAATCATATCTCACATTCACATCTTTTCTTTTCATTTATTATCTTTCTTAACATATTCATCGCTGACGCTGCGGTATCATATCACATATCGATGCACCATAGGTCTCTCTTTGGACCATTGCCCCATAGGGGTTGCTCATTTGAGCCACGTAATAATTCCATTACTTTGAAATACTGGTAGATGAATTCTAGAAGTGGCCCCCACAGGTTATTTCGTGTGGCACTTAGTTTCAATCCTACCGTCATTGTGTCATATAATCTTTCGCTTATTAGTTTCATTGAAGCACATAAGGTCACATGATACACACTTAAATTCAAAGTTCATATTGAAAACACATAATGTACAATTGATCATAAATAAGCATCAAATTTCAATATTCACAACTAATCATATATATAATATTTCATGATATCCATTTCTTGAAACATTTGATCAATACAATGAAGCACATAAGGTCACATGATACACACTTAAATTCAAAGTTCATATTGAAAACACATAATGTACAATTGATCATAAATAAGCATCAAATTTCAATATTCACAACTAATCATATATATAATATTTCATGATATCCATTTCTTGAAACATTTGATCAATACAAATGAAAATCAAAAGTATGATGCATATCTCATTCTTATCAACTCATAACAATTCATAATCTCAAAATGATTCATTTGAAAATTAAGTATTCATATGACAAATAATCTAAAGTATCATAATTTTTATCATGAAGCAGATAATTAACATTAATTAAGATAACTAGTTGACCAACTTAGACTACACTTTTTGGTAGATTGATACACAATGAAATTTTCCATTTTTAGTTTTCGCTACAAAAGTCCAAATACAATGAAATAAATTTTATTTGAAAATAGACTCGGAAAACTTTAACATATAGACCTTATAACTCACTCTAGACAAATGGTTTTAGGTTCATTCCACTTGGGTTGGAACCCTAGTTCTATAAAGTTTCAGACCTATAAGTTTCATATTTTATTTTCATGTACGCAGTTTATGGTCAAATTTTTAATTAGGTATATTTGTTCATCTCGGCCAACTAGACCTATACTCACTAATTAATGCATAACTCTCTAAATACATTTTATTTTGATAAAATTTTCTCTTTAGGTGAAACTAGACTTCTAAGGGGTCAATCTAGAGAAGTTCCATAATTTTTTAGGCATTATAAGATTTATTACTCATATAGTCAACATTCAGCTACCTAAAGCACACTTAAAAGAAAGTGTTCTACACATTAATTTCATAAACATATATCATCTACAAATCCAAATAAGTTAATTTCTCAACTTTAAACTTCATATTCAGAAGTTTAGATTATCACAAAATAAAATTAAATGGATCCACCCATACATACCTTAACTTGTTCTTATTTGTTAAGTGTAGTCATTTTCTTTCTTTTCAAATCTTAAAATTTGATAGTTCTTCCCACCTTCTTCCCTCTTCCTCACGGCCAGAAGTAAAAAGAGGACTAAAAGGTGACTAAAATAGGTCCTTAAGATAAATTTTGTTGCACTATATATAAGAGAGTCATGTTGGTCAAAGTTAAAGGATAAATATAAAAAATAATATTACATGATTGACTATAACTTTGGCTAAGAAGATAACCACATACAAGGAACTCATATGACCACATATAGGTCGGTTAGATAAGAGAAATATAAAATATATTAGTTATTTAGTTATATAAATTAGTTTGAGACTAATTGAATTAATTAACTTAAGCATACTTAGTTCTTGATTAGTACAACTAATCATAAATACAAATTTGACAATATAAGTAAATCTTTTTATCTTAGATTACTTTAAGAGAAATTAACTCAATTAAATTTCTAATTAAGATAATAATTCAAAGACATATAAAGATACCATAATTAACTCAAACTTAATTTTAACTAGAGTAATTAACTCAATTTAAATTCTTAATTATGTTAATTACTTAAGAGATCGTTATTTAAGATGTTATATCATTCCACCCTTAAAAGAAAATTCGTCATCGAATTTAAACAACTAAAAACTTACCAAACATATGTGGAAACTCTTTACGCATTTCACTCTCGAGTTCTCAAGTGGCCTCTTGTCCATGATGATGTTTTCATACTACTTTCACCATAGGAATCACTCTATTCTATAGGTTATGTTGATGATACTCTAAAATCTCAATTGATTGTTCATCGTAAGTCATATCCTCTTTAACATTTGGTTCTTCTATTCTTGTCTTATGTGAAATATCAGGTTTATACTTTCTCAACATCGACACATGAAAGACATTAGAAGATTTGAATAAACTGGAGACAATGCAAGTCGATAAGTCGCTTCTCCAATTTTCTCAAGTATCTTAAATGACCAATATATTTGGGACTTAGTTGCCTTTTTTTATTGAACCTCATTACGCCTTTAGTTGGTGATATCTTTAACAATACATGATCACTCACTTTATAACTTTGTTCTTTTCTCCGCCTACTCTCAATTGTCAATATTTTTCTTTTTATAACATTTACTCGTTCAGAATATGCCTTCACAATATATGGTCCAATTAATCTTCTTTCTCCTACCTCACTTCAACATGTAGAAGATCTACAAGGTCTACCATATAGAGCTTCATATGGTGTCATTTCAATACTAGAATGATAACTATTATTATATGCAAACTCTATTAATGGTAGGTGTTCATCCCAACTACCATATCACTCCAAAGAGCATGCACGCAACATGTCTTCAAGAGTCTGAATTGTCCTTTCAGTTTGTCCATCAATTTGGGAATAAAATATTGTGCTGAACTTTAGCTTAGTACCAAGTGCATCTTGTAATCCTCTTCAAAATCTAGCAGTGAAGCGAGGATCTCTATATGACACAATTGAAATTGGAATATCATGTAGTCTCACTATTTCTCTGACATAGAGACCTGCAAGACTCTCAGAAAATTGATTGTTTCTCATAGGTAAGAAATTGGCTGATTTCGTTAATCTATCTACAATTACACATATGATATCATGGTTCATTTTTGTCCTTGGTAAACCCATGATGAAGTCCATGGTAATATGTTCTCATTTTCACTCGGGTAGCTCCAAAGGTTGAAGTAACTCAAATGGCCTTTGATATTCAATCTTAACTTGTTGGCAAACTAGATATTTAGAGACAAATTCTGCTATTTCCTTCTTCATGTTTTTTCAGCAAAAATTTTGTTGGAGATCTTTAAATATTTTTGTATTGCTAGGATGAATTGAAAATTTTGATTTGTGAGCTTCTTTCATAATATCTTGTTTCAACTCTTTATTTTCTGAAACTCATAGACGATTTCTGAATCTTATGGCACCATCTGTACTTAAAATAAAATTTAAACCTTCTTTTTTACACAAAGCCTTCATGTCGCTAAATATTGAATCTGTACTTTGTGCTTGAATTATTTTGTTCACCAAATCATATTGTATTTCCAAATATGCCATTAATAATATCTTTCCTCTAATTATGGTTGGATTCCATTGAGCCACATTGTCTAAAATATTCCACTTATGAATTTTCATTCTCGCCAATGATGCTTCCCATTTTCGGCTTAATGCATTTGCCACTGCATTAGCTTTACCAATATGGTACATAATAGAAAGGTTATAATCCTTTAAAAATTATAACCACCGATGTTGTCTCATATTAAGCTCCTTCCGATAAAAAAAAAATATGCTTCAAACTTTTATGGTCGGTGTACAACTGAAATTGCTCTCCATATAAATAATGTCGTCAAATTTTTAAGGTGAACACCACTTCAGTTAGCTCCAAATCATAGGTAGGATAATTCCTATCATTATTCTTTAACGGCCTTGATGTGTAACCAACAACTTTGTCATTTTGCATCAGAACACATCCAAGGCCAGTTCCACATGCATCCGTATAGATAACAAATCCACCAGTTCCTAATGGAATAGTTAATACAAGTGTCGATGTTAATTGCTTCTTCAGTTCTTGAAAATTTGATCCACATTTAGGCGACCATACAAATTTTACTCCTTTTATTGTCAAGTTAGTTAGAGGTGTCGAATTTTTTGAGAAATCTTGAATAAATCTTTTATAATAACCTACTAATCCAAAAAAACCTTCTAATTTTGGTAATTGTCTTTGGTCTATTCCATTCCATCATTGCTTCAACTTTTGGAGGATCAACTGAAATTCTATCATTTGAAACAATATGATCGAGAAACATCACTTATTCCAACCAAAAGTCACATTTTGAGAATTTTGCATACAGTTTATGTTGCCGCAAAGTTTTCAACACCATTTTCAAATGTTCTTTATGTTGCTCCTTATCTGGAGAATATATCAAAATATCATCTACAAACACAATAACAAATTTGTCTATGTATGTTATGAACACTTTGTTCATCATATCCATAAATGCAACTGGTGCATTTGTTAGATCAAATGACATTAGTAAGAATTCATAATGTACATAACTAAATCTGAAAGCAATTTTTGAAATATCTTCTTCAGCTTATTAACTGATGATATCCTGATCTAAGGTCAATTTTAAAAAAGATAGCAATAGAGGTCAATTGATCAAAGAGATCATCAATACGAGGCAAAAGATATTTATTCTTTATTGTGACCTTATTCAGCATCATGTAATCAATATAGAGTCGTAAAAATCCATTTCTTTTTACAAACAACACAAGTGCACTCCATGGTGAGACACTGGGTCGGATAAAACTTTTATCTAGTAATTCTTGTAGTTGCTTCTTTAATTCTTGCAACTTAGTAGGAGTCATTCTATAAGGAGATTTTGATATTGGAGCAGTCCCTGAAACAAGTTCAATTTTGAACTCAATTTCTCGATGTGGTGGCAAACCAGAAAGATCCTCTGGAAACACATCAAGAAATTTCTTAATCACCTCTATCTGCTCCAATGACTTAACTGGATTTGGTGTGTCAGTCTTTATTACACTCGGTAAAAAGCCTCGACAACCCTTTTGAAGCATTTTGTAAGTTTTCGTTGTAGAAATTATCACTCGATTATCCTTACTTGGTATCTCATGGATTACCAATATCGGATCATTAGCTTTACCAATTTGTATTTTTTTTTCTCTACACAAGAGGCAAACATCATATAAGGACAACCAGTTTATACCCAGAATAACATCAAAGTCTATCATGGATAACAAAATCAGATCAGCTGACAAATCTTTGCCTTCAACTTTCACTAATACATCACATAAATATTTTTTAGAAATCATAACCCCCGTAGGTGTGGTCACTTCTAAATGAAAATGGTAGTTCTTTAGCATGAGTATCAAGCATAGATGCAAAACCCTCAAAAATAAAGGAATTAGATGCTCCTAAATCAAAGAGAACATTTGCATGATGATCTGAAATAAGAAGTGTACCTTGAATCACATCTTCAGATTTAATAGCCTCATCTGCTTGCAGAGTAAAAATACGTCCAGGAACTTTCTGTGACGCATTGCTAGCATATGGCTTGTTTTGAAAATTTTCCTTGTTCTTGGGATAATCCCTGATGAAATGTCTCTTCTGTCCACAAATCAAACAGACACCCAACTTTTTATAAAATTCTCCAAGATGTGATCTACCACAGTAATAACAAGGTTTGATAATATTTTTTCCTTCTAATTTCCCTTATATTTTTTGTTTCTTCTTTGTTTGCCAAGTTTGTGGCTTTTCTTGATGGAAATCTCTTTTCAGATTCTTTCCTTTCATGTCTTTCATTTTGTCATCATACTTCTTTTCCATAGTAGAAGCTAACTCGGTAGCATCACTTAAGGTCTTTGAGGCTCCACACATCACTTTAACCCTTAAGCTGGCTTCAAACCTCTCACAAATCTATTAACCCTCATCTTTTTTGATTCATCTAAGGTGCAATACTTTTTCAATCGATAAAACTTATTCAAGTATTCATCCACTGTCAAGTCACCCTGTTGTATATTCAGAAGTTCTTCCTGCTTATGATCTTTTACATGTTGTGAAAAATATTGACTTTCAAATTCTATTACAAACTCCTTCATGTGATATTTTCTCTCCCCCACAAACTTTATTGTTTCTTCCTACTTCTGATCTTTTTACATGTTGTGGAAAATATTGACTTTCAGACTCTGTTACAAACTCCTTCCATGTGATATTTTCTCTCCCCACATACTTTATTGCTTATGTGGCTTTCCACCAACTTTTAGCTCTATCTATCATACAATGATTTGCATAATCAACTTTCAGCTCATTAGGGCAATCAATGACTTTAAATTTCTCATTTATACCTTTCAACCACAGTTCTATTTTTTCAGGATCTCTATCAATCTATACACATTTAACTCTAACGATCCGAACACTCGAGTCAACGAAAGCTATTTGGATGTAATATCTTAAATAATGATCTCTTAAGTAATTAACATAATTAAGAATTTAAATCAAGTTAATTACTCTAGTTGGAAGTAAGTTTGAGTTAATTATGGTATCTTTATATGTCTTTGAATTGTTGTCTTAATTAGAAATTTAATTGAGTTAATTTCTCTTTAAGTAATCTAAGGTAAAAAAGATTTACTTATATTGTCAAATTTGTATTTATGATTAGTTGAACTAATCAAAACTAAGTATGCTTAAGTTAATTAATTCAATTAGTCTCAAACTAATTTATATAACTAAATAACTAATATATTTTATATTTCTCTTATCTAATCGACCTATATGTGGTCATATGAGTTCCATGTATGTGGTTATCTTCTTAGTCAAAGTTATAGTCAATTATGTAATATTATTTTGCATTATTATCCTTTAACTTTGACCAACATAACTCTCATATATATAGTACAACAAGACTTATCTTAAAGATCTCTTTTAGTCATCTTTTTACTTCTAGCCGTGAGGAAGGGGGAAGAAGGTGGAAAGAGCTATCAAATTTTAAGGTTGGAAAAGAAAGAAAAGGGCTACACTAACAAATAAGAACAAGTTAAGGTATATATGGGTGGATCCATTTAATTTTGTTTTGTGATAATTTAAACTTCATATTCAGAATTATTTAATCATATTAAATATGAATGTATATATATGATCAAATTAAATCTGAATGTATATATATGATCAAATTCAAAAGGTTAAAATTTAATTTGGTTTAAGAATATAAAAATCCCAAATAATAAATTCTTGGTTATCATTTTTTAATATGATTTTTTTATAACTTGGGGTGATTTTGGACATGAATTTTGAAACTGAAATTTTGTTCGGATTTATTTTGTGACTTTCATTGTTTATGAAATCTCTATCCTTATTGACTTTATAATACTCACCATTCTATTTATTTACTCTTATGCTTGTATGTGAGGAGAAGGTGATGCTTAATCATGAGTGTTAACTTATCATTGCATGCTCATGGGAGACAAAGAGATTAATAATTAGGCTTGTCGATCCATTCAAAAGAGGACCATATTGTTTCATCGTTTTCTTGTGATTACCATAGACTTTAGACTTTAACCTATTCTTTCATGAACCCTTAAGCTTATTTGACTTTTATAGCTGTGAATCACCTTTGGACTTTCATTTGACACATTTGGCTCATTTACATTTGCTATAATTTAGTTGTGATTATGATATCGTGTGGACTTGGGCTCTTACATTCTATATATTTGACACATTAATGAATTTTTAGTAAAAAAATATTTCAAAAATTTTGACAAATTTAAGACCTAGTAATATAATAAAAAAAATGAAATAGTGAAATATGGGTAACAACCCCTTATGGCGTCCGGGCGATGGATTCAATGCAATTATATTATTGGAAAATGAAAATATCAGTCAATTTTCCATAATAAGAACATTAGTAATCAATTTCATATAGATTCATGGATGTTAGTTGAAATTATAAACAAAACAATTAGAAAAAAAAAGATGACTTGACAATTAATTGATAATTCACTTGCAAAACTTGTTGCCATAATTATAATGAAACATGATGACAAATGACAATGCCAAGCTTCTTCGTCGTTCTAACATTATGAAAATGGTTATCTAACTATTCGAGAAGCTATTGATGATAAAAAAAGAAATCAAAGGAAGCAAGAAACTAGAAAATGTGATGCTTTAAAAAACACGAAAAAAAAGAAAATATCCTACCTGCTAATTATTAGTTTATTTTTATTTTTAGTTTTTGCTAGAATGCCCAAATCCATATATACTTTATTGCTAGTTGCAATATTTCATTTTGCTATCAATGCGAAGGAAAAGTTGAGGGGTGAGGAAGGTGTGAACCATGTTTATACATTAATGATTAGAATTATTTCTACACAAGGACTTGATTCATCTCATAGATTAAATTATAATGATGAATCAATTACTATTTAATGTTATTATTGTAATACCTAGTAGAATAAAAGAAAAAAAAAAGAAGCTGAAGTCAAGTGAATACTGACATCATAATCCACTAAAAAAACTCACACCCAATGAGCTTTCGAGTTAACCACTCACCAAAATCCATTAAAGAGCATTATAAAACACCCCACACCGACTCCTTCATCATTTTCAGTTAGCTATTTTGTTAAATCCACCCAAAAATTGTGCAGCAACAATGCCCTTTATGATGGCAGCAAACAAAGGGGGTTTGCAGGAGAAGATTGCTATGAGAGTTAGATGCAAAAAAAGGGGTTGCAAGGCATGAGAAGGAGGAAGAAGGGGCTTCAAGGCAACATGCATGATTAAAAATATAAATCTTTAGAGGCGTGTAAGAGGATATCTTAATCCCTCTTATCTATGATTATAATTTTGATAATGGATTAAGATAATTGTTATTGCTAAGTATAGAATATCATGAATTCATATGGATGTTTGTGGTTTATTGAAATGTAACAACATGTTGTGATGTCTCTTCAAATTTTGTACATTCTTTTTCAAGGTCATCTTGTCTAGGCAATAGTGGCCCAAAAATTGTGAATAATATGTCAAAATGTAGGCCTTGAAGTCTAGTTTGTATAGAAATTCATTTCACCTCATCTTGAGTTGTATTTTGGAAGTTATGACTAAAATACTTAGATACTGTCAATCTGTCCTGAATCATCTTATGATCACTTAGTAAAAGACATAGTAAATTGAAGAAACCCCTGGCGCAGGCCCACCACGCTTCGCACCTACGGCATTTTCGCTAAACGGTTTGCCAATAGTGCCATCCTCCCCGCAATCTTGATTCAGTTGATCCTCTTCCAACACCTAGAAAATCATGATTATGAAATGATATTTAGATTGCAAATAAATGCTTGAATGTATTTTCAAATGGAGTTTATTTCATATATTTGAATGTGTATAAATGACGTTATGTATTTCGGATTGATTATGTGTCAAGTTGTGAGATAGACTGGAATTTGATATTGACATATGATATGTGCCTAAATGCTAGGTAAATTGGCGTCATTGTTGTTAAAAAGCCAAGTGGACTGCAAGCATAAGTAATTCTAGGTGATTATGTGAGACTTACTTCAAAGTATAATTTAAGTCCATAAATTACATGATATTCAATTGCTTCAAGAATTGTAGTTATGATACGTTGAAATTATGAACATTTATATGTCAGATCGTTCATATAAAGATTGTATTGAAAACTTTATTGTATTGAGCATGATATTGTATTGAACCCTAATTGAATGATGCATTGATCGATAGCTTAGGAAAAAATCCTAGGAAACACACATTCTTTTTTTGAAAATTACGATAGTCGATCGATCAACCTCAAAGGAGGTTCAACCGACTACGAGTCTATAAGGTTTTAGGTCCGACCAACCGCATGTCGGTCGAGCCCAAACTTTCACAGAAGCGAAGGTCGATCGGACGTCAGACGACCACCGCTCGTCCAACCGACCTCCATGTCGGACAACCACCATATAGTGAGTTGATGCGAGTAAAAATATACATATTACACGCATCTATTTTATATCATTTTCCTAGTGTTTTACATTAATTCATGCATTATTTTAGTTATTTTAGTTGATTTTGCATTTATGAGTCAGACTCTACCTAAGTGCTATTTATGATTAATTTTCAGTCAAAATGATATCAATACATGACAAATACTGCAAAGGGCAGAATCAGTCGAGCACATTGTTTGATATTATATACTTTTTGAGGAGTTTATTATTTGAAGATTCTCAATTAAAATGATTCCTAGTATTTCCTACTTCAAATAGGAATTGGTTCACTTGAGGAAATTCAATTGAAGGAGGACTTCCAACTTTTCCTATTCAAACTAGGAACGATTATTTTTGAAGAATTTGACTAGGAAAAGATGTCAAAACTTCATGGAGAAGACTTATAATCATTATCCAACTCCTTNCAATTGAAGGAGGACTTCCAACTTTTCCTATTCAAACTAGGAACGATTATTTTTGAAGAATTTGACTAGGAAAAGATGTCAAAACTTCATGGAGAAGACTTATAATCATTATCCAACTCCTTGGGAACCATTAGAGACATATTTCTAATGAATTTGAGAGAGTTTTGAAGTCCAAAAATTCAACCCAAGAGAGAGCTACGAATTTGAAGAGAAATTAGAAGATTTTATCATCTTTCTCCCTAATATGACTTGGAAAAGGACTCATATCTTATCCTAACTCCTTGGAAACTAAAAGGAATCATATTTGAGAAGATTTGAAAGAGTTTTGATGCTTTAAATTCAGGAGAGTTACAAATTTAATTGAAAAATATAAATTCTTTTCCGTTTTGACTTGGAAAGAATTTGAAAACATCTCAACTTTGTGGAAGTCTTGGAGACTTTTTGGAGATTGATTGTACCCTATAAATAGACATGCAACAGAGAAGAAAAATAGAACAAAAGATGACAGAAAAGAATCAGAGACTCCTCATATTTTTACAAATTTCTGAAGAGCTGATAAGCCAAGATTGGAGGAGAAGCCTTGGAGCAGGATTTCAGATCTAGAAGCAAATAAGATTCTGCAGATTTTGTTTGTTCTCTAATCTTATTCATTAGGCTTAGAATAATTTGTGTTTAGGAATAATTTCTGTTGAACCTAAATTATTTTGTGATTTGATATTTTCTTAAATTCTATTAAGTATTTTATTAACTTTAAACGAAAGATACTGTTAATATTTTATTCTTATTTAATCATGTTTTGGATTTCGAGGATTACATTTTTCGTCTTATAAAACGGCCCGTGTTACATAACACAGACCCTTTTCGTCAACATTTCCACCTCTTTTGAAAGCCGTGTTTTCATATGCCCGGACACGACGCGGGCCATTTTCAGACATATTTTTGTTTGGCCGTCCTTAAACGTTTGCCTTTTAGATGCAAAGATTTATGTCTATCTGATTTCAGAATTCATAAATTGTGGGTTGCTATTCACTCGAGAGAGGCCTAGCAATTTAGGATTTAATTTCATTGCGTTTTAACATTAATTAATTTTGGAATTAATATTTTCACATATTCCTGACTTGAATTATGATTAAATAGTTAAGTCATCCATTTCTGGAGTCTTATAAATTTAAATTAATTCTTCCACCATCTAATAATCAATCATTTTAATTAATTAATAAAAAAGATAACATGGGTAAAATAGATTTTTAATCCTAACCAACCAAATCTTTTTACTATCTAAACTTTTCTAAAAATCTTTTCTTCTATCTTTTATCTTTTCTCTTCCTTCTTTTTCCTATATTGTCTTATCTTATCTTTTTCTTAATTCATTGAAAATCTTTTAATCGGATTTCAAGATAAAGTTTTAGAAATTAAAAATCATCAGTCCTAGTGGGTTCAACACTCTTCTCACTACTTTTATTACTTGTGCGATCAGTATACTTGCTGAGTGTGATTTTTCGCATCATGAGTCGGTCGATCGACTTTAGGGGAAGGTTCGATCGATTTTATCCCAGAACCGCTAATGTATAATTGTTTCATTTAATTGAGTCCATTAATGATAACCTATAATGCATGTTGCATGTTCAGCTGTAATGGGTTAAAATATTAATGTAATGATGTACTGATTGATTGAATTGACATATTAGAAATCGTATTGGACGTCTATCGAAGATTGGGGAAGTAGATGCCTCCTATTATTGAGCCTAGACATGTGAATTGGTGGCGTTCCTCGGAATGTCACGAGAGCTAGTGTATCACATAATTTAGCTAACCACATTGGTCGACCAAGGTTATCCCAACCCTTCAATGATTATTAATGGCTCACACAAATTGATTAAATTGAACATAGAATTTTCATTCGATGATTGACGGATAAATGATTTAAAGAACCTTATTGTTGTTGACATTGATGGATCACAAATTCTTTATTATATTGAGATGAGCATGAATCACAGCGATATTGGGGACAACTATATGGGAACGACTAAAGAAAGTAAAAAAATGGACTTTCAATTATCAAATAACAACAAATAAGATAATTATAGCATGAATACATTGTTATTAATACTGGACATTAGGAACCCTAATGTATTGAGTGTTCATATTAATTATTGTTATTGATATGAAAATAGATAAAGTTTAAGATATAACGACTTAATTATTATTGTTACATTGATATATAAAGATTATGTCATATATGTCATTGTTTCTCATTATTATTGATGCATATAAAGTATGTTATGCTAAGCATTGAATTATGATGTTTCATTACAAATGTTTAAATGAATAAGTGTCAAAGAACCCTAAAAGATAATAATATGTCATTCATGATTGTTATGACTTACATATGGGCGTAAGCTCATGAGATATATTTTTCTTGCATGTATCTTGCAGGTGATTTACCATATTGAGGATCAAACAGATGGATTGAAAATGATGATCATGATCATGAGTTGACCTCGCACATAGTAGATGTTAAGTTAAGTGTATATCCATTTAAATTAATTGCTATTAAGGTTCCATTGATTGATATTAATTCATATTGCAATCTTTATTCTTTATGTAGGATAAAGGTGGAGGAGTAAGTGTTATATTGACTTGACATCTTGGGAAGCATCGTGCCGCATGTCGAATATCGATTTGATCGTGTGCGAGATGTCGTTCTCGGGACGTTACAATTATTATTTAATTTAATTTATAGCCATTTCATTATATATATATATATATATATATCAACTTAGTATATTTTTATTATTAATTAGATCTAATTTAACTAACTAAAAGAAAAGAAAAAAAAATAAAAATAAGGGGACAAAAAGTGGGAAACAAATGAAAATTATTTGCTCATAGTTTAATTTGTGTGTCTATTTATTTATATTTTTTAATTGACCGAAGTTATGTATGAAATACATAGAATAATATTTTTTTGATAAAGTCAGTTCAAAAAATAAATTTGAATATAACTTAAGAAATTCTGGATGAATCCTTAGCTTGGATCCAAAGACAAAGGAGCTAATAGCTCAGTTCTTAAATGTTTTATATTATTGAAAAAAGAATTGGTTGCAAGATGCTTGAGTTGATGAAAGAATACAATAACTACATAGGCTTGAAGTGAAAAAGAATATAAATTTAATGTCCTAATTTAGTTATTTGAATTGTAGTTTTGAAAATAAATAAAATGGAAAAAATGGAAAAAAAAAACTGATGTTAAAAATAAATTTATATATGAAAGATCTTTGAACTCTCTTGACCATCCTTAAGGGTTTGTTTGGTTCAACACTTATGAAAGGGAAGGGAAGGAAATGAAGGAGAAGAAAATGTAAGAGAATGTATGTTGAATAATTAACCTTGTTTGGATGATATAACTAAAAGGAAGGGAAGAAAATTATAGTCTTTGTTGGACGAATATATCCTAACGTATATGTTTATAAATTTGAATTACATATGGATAAAATTGGAAGTGTAGTTTAAATATTTCTTTCCCCTCCTTTCCACTCCAATTTGGGGTTGAAAGAAAAAATGGACATTTGGAGGGGAATGAAGGTAAATGGAGGAGACATTCCCCTCCATTCCCCTCGATTAAAAATACAACCAAACGAAGTTAATCGATTAACCTCCTTTTCCGTCCCCTCCTTTACTCTCATTTTACCTCTAACCAAACATGCCCTAACTACAAACCTTATATAAATATGCAGTAGTCCATAAGTTCACCTGACATTGACATAGATTTTAATACGTGTAATAGGGCTGGCAATAAGCCAGACCGTTCGTGAGCGGCTCGTGGCTTGACCTATTTTGAGCCTTGCTCGACTCGCCTTTTTAGATAAATAAGGCATACTCGAAATTAAGATTTGACCTTTTATTTAAATAGGCTTAGCTCGTCTGTATTAGGCCTAACTTGTTAACTTATAAGACCAACTTATATAATTAATATATATTATAAAGCTTAGAAGTGCTTAGCATATGAGACAAAATTATTAATAATTTTGGGTACAATAAGTCATTTTTGTTCGAAATTATTATTAATTTTAGTGTGTTAGATACGTACAATACTAAAGTACACAATATTTTTTTTTAATATTATCAATATAATTTAAAGTATAATTTAATATATATTTATTAATTAATAAATATGGCTTAATAAGCTATTAAGATATGCCAAACTTCTTGAATTTAATAACAAGTCAGATCAAACTTAATTTATAAGTCTATTATAGGTCTTTGGTCTAACTCGTTTATTAAATTTTTTAAATAGACCTGACCTTTTTAAGTGTTGGCCTAGCTCGGCTTGGCTCGGCTCGGCTCGTGTCCACCCATACGTGTAATCCCTGCCGTCCATCTCCAATGCGCAACCTTCGGATCATCATATTCTCGACGGCGTTATTGTTCTGGGTCACATCGACTTTCCCGTACTTATGGCTCCATTTGTCGCCGTTAACTCTTGACGGTTACCTTTGTGTAACGCGACAACAACCTTCAAATGCTGCTGCTGCAGATGCTAATCGTGGATTCGTCCGCCTCGTCTTCTCCATTTTTGTTGGCCATGGCGAAGCTCTTGGCTCTCTTCCTTCTCTCCGCTTCTCTCGCCGCGGCGGCCTTCGCCGGCGGAGATGAGGACCTCCGGCTCCCGTTGACCTCCTCCTTCCCTGCGGGCGCCGCCGAGAAGCTGATCCGAGCCCTAAATCTCCTCCCCAGGGACGCCTCGCCGGTGTCAACCGCCCTGGACAAAACCCAAGTCAAGCCGATCGTGGAGCGGCGCTTTGCCTTTCCGGGTCTATCCGACGGCGGCTCCACAGTCGACGACCTCGGCCACCACGCCGGATACTACCGCCTCCCGCACACCCATGACGCCAGGTGAGACCGATTGGACCGCCGCTCTGTCTCCAGTTGTGTTTGCCGCCTGCAACGGTTTGGGCGTTGCGGCGGTGGAATTGGGTGCTTATGTTTGGATAAAGTTGGAATTTTTACAGTTGACTCGGTGCCTTTGCAGGATGTTCTACTTCTTCTTCGAATCGAGGAACAACAAGAGTGATCCGGTGGTCATCTGGCTGACTGGAGGGCCGGGGTGCAGCAGTGAATTGGCTGTGTTCTACGAGAACGGGCCTTTTACTGTAGCTGACAACATGTCGCTTGTTTGGAATCAGTATGGTTGGGATCAGGTAATTATTTAGATGATTCCTTGCGGGTAATTTTTCATGCACTTTGGTGAATCGTATAAAAATTGAAAGTTCATTGTAATCCAAGTCAGTTAAGAATTATGATGCATACTTTTAATCTCCTCAATACAAAGTGGTACAAGAACAAAAGAACTGTACAGTGAAAAACAACATAAATACGGACTCACAATCTTGGTTTCTATTGTTTAGGAACTGATAAATACAATATATATTTAGTGTAGAATATGATTCTTGTGGCACAGTGATGTAGAACAAAAATAATATTATGAATCTTATGCCCAATGGTCATTAGTATTTAGTGATGAGTCTTTAGCATGAGCCTTTTGATTAGTTTAGTTTCTTCTTGTTGATTTTTCTTTTATTATGAGTTTTCCTTATGTTGTTGTTACCTTTAATTTAGATTTTCTTTGAAACCTAAACTTGATTTATAACATTTGCTGCATATTTTCGTCTAAGTAGATTCAAGACTCTATCAATTGGTACCAGAGCAAATCAACTCTCGGATCTTGATCAAACAGTTGTGATCATGTCTCTCCAAACCCTAATATTTCATTCAGCTGTTGTTTTTTTTTGAGACGACATTCAGCTGTTGTTACAGTAACACTGCTCCATGCTACAGTAACTCTGTTGTCCATCGCTACAGTAACACAGTTGACATGTCCCATAAGTAAATACTAATGAACATAGGGCATAAAACCCATACTATTATTTTTATTCTACATCACTTAGATTGTTGAGCAAAAGTCTTTTTGTTTTTATTTTTTTGCCATAGTTTCTTTCTACATTCATCAGTTATTTAATGTTAGATGAATAAGCTATTTCCAGAATGGTTGTCTGGTATAATGTACACACCATTGCTTTGCATACTCCAGGAGGGTGCAAATTGTATCAGGCAAAAGTGATAGTACACTTTTAGCTTACATAAGTTGTCTGACTTTACCTCCAATTATTCGTAGGCATCAAATCTCATATATGTTGATCAGCCCACTGGCACTGGTTTCAGCTACAGTTCTGATAGACGTGACACTCGTCACGATGAGAAGGGTGTTAGCAATGATCTATACGACTTTTTGCAGGTATGCGGTTTTGATAAGTGCATGATCTTTATTGTGATTTTATAAGCATTGTGCTACTGTGTTCTGGCAATCCTTTGTGCTTGTGGAGTAAAGGTGTTGTGCAGCAAGTACTTATTGTAGATTGTTTCCTGAAACTCTTATGCTGAATATACATGATAAAATGAAAGAACACGTGAAATACATTTTAAAGCTTTCATTGTGCTGTTATGAATTTTCTAATGAATAATGTTTATGTTATACCTCAAGCTTTCATCTGATGCAGTAAAGTTGGATAATAGCTGTATATTTATAATAAGTACTTGCAAATAGACCTGGTTGAAGAGACAACGTCATTATTCTCATAGTTAATAGTTTCCTTTTTTTTGCGAAGTAGTTAATGTTTTATCACTTTATTATGTGACAGGATTTACTTCATTTGCATCCATGTTAAGTGATTTATTTCCTGTTCTGATTTATGTAGTGATGGAATTGTCATCTAGAATATTTGTCTTGACATATTTTGGATTCTTTGCATGTGCTTTTACCTTGTAACCATATGTGACTACTTATTAGTGAAAAGTAGTAATCCATGCAGGCTAGAAGTATACGTGAGCATAAAATTTCATTTTGTTTACCTATCCTGCTGGAGAATTCGATTATGCACAAGTTCTGAACATGGGTTCATTTCAACTTTTGTCCTCAGGCATTTTTTGCTGAGCACCCAGACTTTGCTAACAATGACTTCTACATAACGGGAGAATCTTATGCTGGGCACTATATCCCTGCTTTTGCTGGTCGTGTTCATCAAGGCAATAAAGCAAAAGATGGCATTCACATCAATCTGAAAGTACTCACCTTCTGATGCTATAATTTAAATTTATATTCTTGTTTTGTACCATCAGCTCCACCTTTTCTTGTTCGGCGTTCATGTGGTCCACCCTTTGACTTGCAGGGTTTTGCCATTGGCAATGGTCTTACTGATCCAGCAGTCCAATATAAAGCTTACACTGATTATGCGTTGGATATGGGAATAATCAAAGAATCTGATTACAAAAGAATCAACAAAATTTATCCTGCTTGTGAACTTGCAATCAAACTTTGTGGTAAGTTATTATAAGTGTGTTGTCCATAACTGTCATTTGGAATCCTTACCTAGATTTATATTTTCTAGTTCAAATTGAATGAGCTGCTGTATTGTTTAATGATGCTGACAATTCTATGCAAAAATAGAGATACTTTGTCCTCATGCACTAGGCCCCTAATGTGTTTCTGGTATACTGTTTTTCTGTGAGCATTATCACGGTGGCATCTAAAAATCATCATGTTGGGGTATGTTTTCTGTTAAAAAAATCTTATCTGACTTGTGGACAGTTTTAGCCAAAGATGTCACTTGCCATTATATGTAATTATTGAACTAGTATGTTGAGCTTGCGTTGCATGTTTAATCATTTGGTTAAAGATAATGATTACAAGTATTGTATATTACATTTCAGGTACATCAGGCACTGCAGCTTGTATGGCATCATATATAGTTTGCAATACTATATTTAATTCGATCATGAAGATAGCTGGAAACACAAATGTAAGCAGAGAATGTGATTGTTTGATTTTTCCTCCAGAGTTACACCGGAAAAATGAATCTTGCTAACATCACTCTATCATGTTGTAGTACTATGATATTAGGAAGCAATGTGTAGGAAGCCTGTGCTATGACTTCTCCAACATGGAGAAGTTTCTTAACCTCCAGCCTGTCAGAGAAACACTTGGAGTTGGAGATATAGAATTTGTTTCATGTAGTCCAACAGTGTATCAAGCAATGCTCATGGATTGGATGAGGAACTTGGAAGTTGGTATTCCTGCCCTTCTCGAGGATGGCATCAATTTGCTAATATATGCTGGGGAGTATGATCTCATTTGCAACTGGCTCGGTAAGGCATTTTGCACTCATTGACTTCCATTGCATGCTTTACCTGTCCATTACATTCTTGCTGTCGCTTTGACCAGGAAATTCAAGATGGGTTCATGAGATGGACTGGTCTGCCCAACAAGAGTTCGTCTCTGCCTCCGAACAACCATTCATGGTCGATGGCAAAGCAGCTGGAATTTTGAAGAGCTATGGACCCCTTAGTTTCTTGAAGGTATGCTCATTTCCTTCTCTAAAACTTCAACTCTCCAGGAGGTAGCCAAAATCCATGGTTAGATGTTATTGCATCCGTAGCTGTAACCTGTCTTGTGTCTACTTACTGCAACAGGTTCATGATGCCGGTCACATGGTTCCAATGGACCAGCCAGAGGCTGCCTTGGAGATGTTGAAAAGATGGACCCAGGGGAAACTTGCTGATGCATCTTTTGAAACGATGACTCTCTCGGCTGAGATATAAATTATTCACTGGTAATTAATCTATGTACGTTGAACATATCTTGATGGGGCTGTTCCTAGTTTATTATATTAATGGGACAGCAGTTGACCGTCTGCAAAATCTTTGTAAAGAAATTTCCAAACTTGATAGTCTTTGATGAAGCTTTTTCTTGGTCGACATGCTCTTTGTAATTAGATTGGCCTTGTGGTGTTGTGAACTTAGCTGAGCGATTGATTAAGATCTTCCATATTTATGTGATTTTCTCGATGCTACTAAATAGGCTAAATCCTAGTTTATTTATGTGATTTTCTCGATGCTCTAATTAGATTGAAATATTTTTATTAACCAAATTACAAGGAGATCAGATAAAAGAAGAAATTCTTGGTTAAATTTCAGAAGTTCGAGGATTAAATTTCAATTCATCATGATTTACATATAATTGATTTAAAGATCTTTTAAATGTTTATCTTCCTTTTTTTTTTCTCGAGACCAATAGATTTATGGATATCATGATTTATATCGACGGCCTTCACATTTACTTATATATGCAACAAATTCAGGGCACTAAAATTCAAGGATTCAGAAGCACCATTTATAGACCAAACTTGAGAAAAATGTTGATGGCATGACAGTTAGGAAAAACAAAGTGCAAAACCATGTTTATTTTTAAATTAGTTGTATATAAAATATTGTTGTTGCCATTTTTATTTTAGATTACGAAAATATTTTTTGTAGAAAAGCTATCGGCCAATTTTAATTTGGAAATAAAATTAATAAATCATCCGAAGCTATAAATATCCAACTCGGCCAGTTTTTTTTTGTCTGTTTCAATCTTAGAAACTTTCTTTTTCTTGCTAAATTTCAGAAAGTTTTGTTCTTGAAATGGTAGTGAGAGTAAATAGATTAGATTGAATAATTTGCTTAACCTTTGCTTCTTTCTTTCTTTTTGCAAAATTAATGGACTTGAGTTGCTGAGTTAATATGTCCAGAGATCAATCTTTTGATTGTGTTAACGACGTATTTGATAATGTTTTGTTGGCCGAAAAGATGAGAGCTTTCTGGTTGATGCAGTGAGAACGATAAATCCCTACTTTTTCCCTGCGAGGGTTTTATTTTGTTCTTGGTGTCTTGGTGGTGTTGTGATGATGGATGTAAAGATTGACCTCTATCCGTAATGGAAGTTTGGATAGGTTTATGTTGCGAGATTTTGATGTTTCGGTTACCAATTGGTGAAAGAAAGATGGGGGAAGAGATGGTGGCAAAAACCTGTACTTTTTGCATGGAAGTGTGCTGACCATGTTTGGAATGATTGGGGACTCATGGAGATGTCTTGCTGTGCATGGCTTTGTTGTATGGACAGGGAAGGGAGGTGGTGCTGGTGTTCTTGGTTGTGGAGGGGTGGTGTGAAGCTGGTGCATGGTTGAAGTTGTTGAAGAAAAAAGTTTCAAGATGAGGAGCAGCCGCAGTCCTCCCAGAGATCGAGATTGTAGAATCCACGCTGAACGTCCTTCATGCCGCCATGCACCATACCGGCGAGGGTCCAGGTTTCTGACTAATGCTTACTGTTTTAAAGTCGTAAAATCCACACTGAACGTCCTTACCGGAGAGATATCCGGCGAGGGTCCAGGTTTATCATAATTCTAGCTGTTTAACTTCTCTGACTTTGTGCATCCTTTCACAGATCACTGTGCCTTTTGTGTAGCATTTTGTGGTGCATGGTATTTCTTTCGCAAGTTGTTACCCACTGATTATGATGTGTTGTCAATATATCAAGTTGTGTGAATATACTGCTGAATAAATCTGCTGTTATGTCTCGTGTTCTTTTCCTCACTGAATCTGTTTTCCCCTTTACATGATTATTAGTAGTTTAGTGCATCTGACACAGTCAATATATGTTCTCTCACACACCTGTATACTAACTGCACTGAGAGGTTCCCTGTCCCTATACACAATAGGTAAGTGAATAATCATTTTGGGTTGCAGGGAGCCCTGTACCATCCATCTCATTGAAGAACTTATCAACAAAGACAATTCACTCAGTTAAGGAAACTGACACACACTATTGGGAGTATATTCTCTAAAATTTCTGATCTTGTATTGTATGCAATATTGTCAGAACCGTACCGGACATCGACTCGGAAGAATATCCGGGTCAGGTTTAACCGATCGAATCGATTAAACCGGACGATCGAACCGGATACTATTAAAAAATATTAAATTAAAATATAATTTATAATTTACATAAAGAATCACAAATGAATGATTAAATATGAAAAAAATAAATTTATTTTCAAAAGTATGATCATTAAAATTTTATTTGATATAAAAATTATTAATAGAAATATATCTTAATAATTATTTATTCAAAAAATAAATATCAGCTAAACAAATTCTTTTATAATTAAAAAGAAAAAGAAAAAAATAAAAACTGATGTAAATGGCCTTGAATTATAATTTTTCTTCAGAGCCCAGTTAACTCCAAAGCCCATTTCTCTTAAGTCAGGCCAGTTTTTATTTTTGTTTTTTTTGAACCGGCCGGTTCATCAAAATGAACGGTTCAACCCTTATTTTTCCGGTTTCTGATCGGTTTTGATCGATTTTGACCGGTCCAATTAGGTGCCCGGTTTTTCTATCGAACCAGGACCGAATTAGACCCCGGTCGACGATCGAACCGGTCGGTCCGGTCCGGTTCTGACAATATTGATTGTATGTCTCCAATCTGCTCAAGTTACTAGCTTTGAGGATTGTGATACGAAATATTAAAGCCTGATGCACTTGTGATGTTCTTGGTACACATATAAAAGCAAAGCAATCTTCATTTCGATATTTTCACATCCTTGAGTGCAATGATTTCTCCAATTTGTTTGGCGAATTGCATTTTTTTTCCCAGTGATGGATCAGATGCATATTTGACATGCATAGTGATGCATGCATTTTACAACATATATTAGGGCCTGCATTAGACATGACTTCGAGTCATTTTGGCATCGCATGCATCTATTTTAGCATTTTTTATTTAAATTATTTCAAGTCATGATTCTACACTTGTTGGTGATTATTTTGCAGAAAATCAGTTAAAAAGGCTAATTTAGAATCAACTTACAAAATCAGCGCATTTGGAGCGAAGGAAATCAATTTTCAGAACCTATCACGGGCCGTGACATGTAGTTACGGGCCGTGATGAAGGTACATAACGCAGCATTCAGCCGTCACGAGGTGTTACGCGCTATCACGACTCACAGTAGATGCAAAGTCAAGACGTTACGGGCCGTTACCACA